>JACEFZ010002246.1:0-74107 GCA_014155875.1 Cepaea nemoralis
AAAAATGGGGGGGGCATTTTTTTTGGGGGTTTGGGACACAGTGCTGCCAAGATAGGTAATTTGTCCGCAATACTTAGTCTATGACCATTCATTTTGATATTCGGCATGGTGTGATTAATCCCTAGAGCTGGCTAGTACATAACTACAGTCTTCTCCAAATTGATATTGAGCCCAAAGTTAGAACAGGTATATGGGTTCTCCGAGAAAAATGCACCCGTGAACCGAAAGACATAGCCCGGAATGGAACCCAGTAAAGTAAGGTCAAGTCAATCAAGTCAACGGGCCTGTGCTGGCCATGAGACCCATTAGACACACGATAAACAACAACACAGAAAGCAGGTCCTCTAGCGGGAGTCTGCCAAGGGTCTATGACGTCATCACATTCGGTAGGCCTGAATGCCCGGAGGATTAGTTGGCAAGTCTGTGCATCTCTTAGCGGAAGACCAGAGTGGGCGTCAAACCCAGGTCTGACCTCGATCACGACATCAGTGCAGCCTCCGAACTCTACTGTTAACGCTCATGCCACCCCACTGTAGTACCTCGCAAATGTTGCCCTTATCTATTTGCATGTATCGTCCAGCCAGACCACACTCCACACCCAATGCCATCTGATAAACATGCATGCAACATTTGCTGATTGGACTGTTATGACAATTTTGTTTTATCTTCCCGTGGACAGCCTCGTGGCGCGGGGATTAGTACGCTGGCCTATCGGATCTATGGCCATGTGTTCGAATTCCCATGGGGGGTCATTTTGCTTGTTTTGTTTTGTTAATTAACCTGGGCTCCCAGGTTTAACAACTGGGTACCAAGAAATTCCGTGAGCAGAAAGAAAAGGGGGCCGGCGTGATGTTGTTTACATCATCCATCCTGTACCGATTTGTCTATGCAAGTATGTGTTATAAACATATACCCAGCAGGGCTCCAGGTATGAACTATAACATATACCCAACAGGCTCAAGGTATGAGCAATAACATATACCCAACAGGCTCAATGTATGAGCTATAACATATACCCAACAGGCTGACGGTATGGGCTATAACATTTACCCAACAGGCTGACGGTATGGGCTGTAACATTTACCCAACAGGCTGACGGAATGGGCTGTAACATTTACCCAACAGGCTGACGGAATGGGCTATAACATTTACCCAACAGGCTGACGGTTTGGGCTGTAACATTTACCCAACAGCAGGTCCCATATTTTTGTGTACATGATAATCAAGATGTGTTTATTCCACTCTTACGAAAGCATTGCTTCATTTCCAGCTACTCTCTCACCATGAGTCCAAAGCTTCTGGTTTTCTGCATCATGATCGCCATGAAGATGGCTACAGGATATGAGCTTCGACAGCTTCCAACGTCCTTGCCTATCTTCTCTCAAAGTCTCTACCAGAGATTAGCGCTAAGTGAACCAAACGTTGTGTACTCGCCCTACAGGTTTGTCATGTGCTTTATACTAATTTAATAGCTATTTCAGAAATAACGCCAAAGTACACACAAGGATGTATACTGAGCGACTAAATGAACGTGCTCAAGAAGGTCCAGACTGGTCGCATACGACATGAGTGGCTCGGCACACTTACCACATCACCGTTAGTCTATGTACCGGGGCCCTCAGGCGTGGAAGGCAGCGAGCGAGCCGATCGTGTGACGGTGATGGAGGTGGGAAGGGCAATAGACCAGACATTATCAATGACGTCGCTTAAAAGTCGACGGGGTTGACTTCATTGCACCAGGTTATTATCCCATATGGCTCAGTCTCTTTCCGCGGCGCAAAAAGCGTCGCACAAAGCACGAACTTCGTAGCTCCAGCGACGACCCTCAGGAGTCTCCGGAAAAAATGCATTCGTGAACCGAAGGACGCGGCCCGGAATCAAACCCACAACCTTCGGAACCCCAGGCTTGACCACTTCGCCACGGAGACACCCCATCAATGGATGGGCCAGACATCTTATATAGACAGCCATCATACTAAAATCAAAAGTAATAGATGGGTGAGACATCATCAATGACGTCAGAGATGCAGGACATGGCGGTGATGGAGGTGGGAAGGGCAATGGGTGGGCCAGATATCATCAATGGCGTCAGAGATGCAGGGCATGGCGGTGATAGATGTGGGAAGGGCAATGGGTGGGCCAGACATCATCAATGGCGTCAGAGATGCAGGACGTGGTGTGGAGGTGGGAAGGGCATGGTGGGCCAGATATCATCAATGGCGTCAGAGATGCAGGACGTGGCCGTGATGGATGTGGGAAGGGCAATGGGTGGGCCAGATATCATCAATGGCGTCAGAGATGCAGGACGTGGCGGTGATGGATGTGGGAAGGGCAATGGGTGGGCCAGATATCATCAGCGTCATTAGAGATGCAGGACGTGGCGGTGATGGATGTGGGAAGGGCAATGGGTGGGCCAGATATCATCAATGGCGTCAGAGATGCAGGACGTGGCGGTGATGGATGTGGGAAGGGCAATGGGTGGGCCAGACATCATCAGCGTCATTAGAGATCAGGACATGGCGGTGATGGAGGTGGGAAGGGCAATGGGTGGGCCAGATATCATCAATGGCGTCAGAGATGCAGGACGTGGCGGTGATGGATGTGGGAAGGGCAATGGGTGGGCCAGACATCATCAGCGTCATTAGAGATGCAGGACAAACAGACACTATAGAGACACGTCGGGTTCTGCTTCATTGACAGAGTGAAGACAATGGGATTATATTATTATCGATTGCAGTTTGCGTTTTGTTTTGTGGTTCTACAATGTCTGAATGTTGAATTCATATTATCCACGTTCTTACAAATCCTTGTTGTTCGGTTGGCTAAACCACTTATTACATGAACGCAAAACCCTTTCTATAAAACAAAACACAGCGGAGACCACAGAATAAGGAAACTGGATGTCATTAAATGATAACTTACGAACAGGTAAGAATGGGGGAGATGCCTGACAGGTTACCATGTTTGCTCCAGGTTTTGTAAACAATATAAAATATCACAAAGTAATGCAGCTTCATGGAACACAATTAAGGACAACAAGGGACATTGAGGCGACAAACAAATACATACACAAAACACAACATATAATCACGGCGAAGACACTACAGTGACGACATTAAGGCAGAAGAAATGGATGCGAAGAATGGAATGATGAAAATAATGAGAACAGTGGCAGCAAATGGGATAAAAAATGTGCTACTTATCCCAGAATCCAGGTTGTGATATTAACTGAATTTTGACGTTGATAGTTTTATATAGACAGCCATGATACTAACATCGATCTTGACGTTGATACTCGTATATAGACAGCCGTGATACTAACATGAGTTTTGAAGTGGATATTCTATATAGATAGACTATATAGATATACTATACTAGGTTATTCTATATAGATATACTATACTAGGATATTATATATAGTTATACTAATACGAATCTGCACGCTGATAATCTTATACAGACCTCCGTAATACTAACATCAATCTTGACGTTGACACTCTTATACAGACAGCCGTGATACTAATATGAATCTTGACGTGGATATTTTATATAGATAGATGTGATACTATCATCAATCTTGACGATAATACTTTTATATAGACTGCCGTGATACTAACATGAGTCTTGACGCAGATCTTATATATAAAAGGCAATGTGTGTGGATATGTCTGTATGTCTGTATGTCCTTTATACGTTCGCGAACGGCCTATCCGATTGAGATGAAATTTTCTACACGCCTTCCTTTCATTCCAGCGCTGCCAACTGTCGTATTTTTTTTTCTTCTTCCTCCTCCTCCCTCCTCCCCCTCCCAAAATACGTACGTAAATATATGATGATGATGATGAAAGAATCCCCGAACCAAAACGCTAGGGAAAGGGAAGAAAATGACGTGACTACACAGAATCGTCACACGGCAATCATCATCATCATCAAGTGCCGTGCCGGCTGGCGTAGGCGTTCATGGTTCTCCATAGATCTCAGTCTTTGGTTTTCTGGATCAACTCTGCTGCTGATATATATGCCTCCATGCCACGGCAATATCAATAACAATTCATCTTTTTATGTGTAAGGAAGTTATCTACAGTCGTGTAGAAGGGAAGAACAATCAATGGAAGGACCGAAATCACAGAACCTAGACGAGTATGAATTCGGAATGGCGAACCCCCTCCTCCTCTCTTCTCCTCCTCCCTCTACCTCCTCCCTCCTCCTCCCCTCCTACCTCCTCCTCTACTCCTCCCTCCTCCGTCTCCCTCTTCCTTCTCCCTCTTCCTCTCCCCTCCTCCTCCATCCTCCTCCCTCCTACTCCTCCGTCCTCCCTCCCTCCTCCTCCCTCTCCCTCCTCATCCCTCCTCCTCCTGCCTCCCTCCTCCTCCTGCCTCCTTCTCCCTCATCATCCTCCCTCCTCCTCCTTCTCCCTTCTTCTCCCTCTTCCTCCTCCTCCTACCTCCTCCCTCCTCCTCCTCCTCCCTCTACCCTACTCCTCCCCCTTCTCCTCCTCTTCCTCCTCCCTTTCCTTCCTCCTCCTCCTCCCTCTACCTCCTCCTCCCTCTAACTCCTTCCTCCACACTCCTCCTCCTCTTCCACCTGCCTCCTTCTCCCTAATCATCCTCCCACCTCCTCCTCCTTCTCCCTTCTTCTCCCTCTTCCTCCTCCTCCTACCTCCTCCTCCTCCCTCTACCTCCTCCTCCCTCCACCCTACTCCTCCTCCCTTCTCCTCCTCTTCCTCCTCCCTTTCCTTCCTCCTCCTCCTCCCTCTACCTCCTCCTCCCTCCACCACTCCACCCTCCCCTCCTCTTCCAACTCCCTTTCCTTCCTCCCCTCCTCATTCTCCCTCCTCCTTCCTCCTTCCTCTCCCTCCTCCCTCCTCCTCCTTCCTTCTTCTCCCTCCGTCTCCTCCCTCCTCCTCTCCCCTCCTCCTCCCTCCTTTCCCTCCTCCCTCCTCCTCCTTCTCCTCCTCCCTTCCTCTCCTCCTCCTCCTCCTACCCTCTTCCTTTTCCCCTCCCCCTCCTCCCTCTCCCTCCTCCATCCTCCTCCTCCCTCTTCCTCCTCCTCCCTCTTCCTCCTCCTTCCTCCTCCTCCCTCTTCCTAATCTTCCTCCTCCTCCTTCTTCCTCCTCCTTCCTTCTCCTCCCTCCTCCTCCCTCTTCCTCCTCATACCTTCTCCCTCCTCCTCCTCCCTTTTCCTCCCTCATCCTCCTCCCTCTACCTCCTCCCTCCTCCTCTCCACTCCTCCTCCTACCCTCTTCCTCTTCCCCTCCCCCTCCTCCCTCTCCCTCCTCATCCTACCTCCATCCTCCTCCTAATCCCTCCTATTCCTTCCTCCCTCTTCCTCCTCCCCCTTCCTCTTCCCTCCTCCTCCTTCTCCCTCCTCCTCCCTCCTCCCCCTCCCTTCTCCCTCCTCCTCTCTCCTCCTCCCTTCTCCTCATCCCTCCTCGTCCCTTCTTCTCCTCCCTTCTTCTCCTCCTCTCTCCTCCTCCCTCCTCCCTTTTCCTCCCTCTACCTCCTCTCTCTACCTCCTCCCTCCTCCTCCTTCCTCCACATCCCTCTTCCTCCTCCTCCCTCCTCATCATTCCTCCTCCTCCCCCTCCCCTCCCCCCCCTTTCCCCCCCCTCCCTTCTCCTCCTCTTCCTCCTCCTCCCTCCTTCTCCCTCCCTCCTCCTCCCTCCTCCTCCTCTCTCCCCTCCTTCCTTTTTCCCCTCTCCCCCTCTCTCCCCCCTCCTCTCCTCCTTTCCTCCCACCCTTTTTCCTCCTCCTCCCTCTCCATCTCCTCCTCCGCCTCCTCCTCTTCCTCCTCCTCCTCCTCCTCCTCCTCCTAATTCACCCTCCTCCTCCTCCCTCCTCCTCCCTCTTCCTCTTCCTTCCTCCTCCCCTCCTCCTCCCTCCTCCATCCCTCTTCCTCCCCTCCCTCCTCCTCCTCCCTCTCCCTCTTTCCCCTTTCCCCCTCCCCCCCCCTCCTCCTAGCTCCTCCCTCCTCCTCCTCCTCATCCCTCTTCCTCCTCCTCCTCCCTCCTCCTCCTTCTCCTCTTTCCCCCCTCCTCCTCTTAATCCCTCCTCCCCGCTCCTATTCCTCCCTACTCCTCCTCCTCCCTCCTCCTCCTCTCTCCACCTATCTCTTCCTCCCTCCTCATCCGCCCTTCTCCACTCTCTTCCTACTCCCTCCTCCTCCCTCTTCCTCCTCCTCCCTCCTCCTACCTCCTCGCCCTCCTCTTCCTTCCTCCTTCTCCCTCCTCCTCCCTTCTCCTCCTCCTCCTCCCCCTCCTCCTCCCCCTCATCCCTCCTCCCTCCTCCTCCTTCTTCCTTCCTCCTCCTCCTCCCTCCTCCCCTCCTCCTTCCTCTTCCTCCCTCTCCTCCTCATCCCTCCTCCTCCTCCTCCCTCTACCTCCTCCCTCCTCCCTCCTCCCTTCACATTCCTCCTCCTCCCTCTTCCTCCTCCTCCCTCCTCCTCCTCCTCCCTTCACATTCCTCCTCCTCCCTCTTCCTCCTCCTCCCTCCTCCTCCTCCTCATCCTCCTCCCCCTCCTCTCTCCTCCTCCTCCCTCCTCCTCCTCTTCCTCCTCCCTTCACATTCTTCCTCCTCCCTCCTCCTCCTCATTCCTCCTCCTCTTCTTCCCTCCTCCTCCTCCCTCTCCCTCCTCTTTCTCCCTTTTCCTCCTCCCTCTTCCTTCTCCCTCCGCCTCCTCCCTCCTCCTACTCTCTCCTCCTCCCTCTCCCTCCTCCTCCCTCTCCTCCTTCTCCTCCCTCCTCCTCCTGCGTTCTCCTCCTCCCTCCTTCTCCCTCCTCCTCCCTCTTCCTCCCCCTCCTCCACCCTACTCCTCCCTCCTCCTCCTAATCGCTCCTCCTCCCTCCTATTCCTCCCTACTCCTCCTGTCTCCTCCTCCCTCCTCTTCCCTCCTCCCTCTTCCTCTTCCCTCCTCCATTTACCCAAGACAGACAGACAGACAGATAGTCGGGAACGGGATCTTATATGACTACTTATATGATTTAAATGAGATGCTCTCCACCATGGGCTGGGCCGGGTCAGACAGACAGACAGATAGATAGATAGACAGACAGACAGTCGGGAACGGGAAATTATATGACTACTTATATGAATTAAATGAGATGCTCCCCACCAGGAGTTGGGCGATGCCGGGCCGGGTCAAACAGACAGACAGATAGATAGTCGGGAACGGGAACTTATATGACTACTTATATGAATTAAATGAGATGCTCCCTATCAGGGTCTGGGCGAAGCCGGGCCGAATCAGTCAGACAGACAGACAGATAGACAGACAGACAGATAGATAGTCGGTAACGGGAACGAGAACTTATATGACTACTTATATGAATTAAATGAGATGCTCCCCAACAGGATCTGGGCGAAGCCGGGCCGGGTCAGCTAGTATTCTATATAGATAGATATGATACTAACATCAATCTTGACGTTGATGTTTGTCCATCAAAAATGATGATACCATTCATTTTATCCAGTGGGGTTGAAAGTATGGAGCAGTGACCAAAAAACTAAGGAAACAAACAAACAAACAAAACTTTATTTTCAAAGGGTTAAGAATTGGACACGCAGGCCCGTCTAACATTCTGCCCTTCTATCACTCTCTTTCATACACTATATTATTCACACAACATTCAAGGCTAACTGAAAACAGCAACAATATAAAAGATATGCATTATAAAGGCATGTAAAACAATGAAAAATCAATACTGCACGACTCAGTAATAGTAATGACTGGTGTGGCACTTGTTATTAGCTATGTGGAATATACTGGCCTACCAAAAGGGGACTGGCTGTTATACTAGGGTTTTATTATTATTATTGTTTCTATTATTAAAGGGGAAGGTAATCCGTACTGAGATAGTGTTCAAATAATTTGCGATTATAAGTATAGTGATTGGTGATGTCTTTTATTTCTTGTGGAAGATTGTTCCACAGTTGAGCTGCAGAGTACGTTAAGATTGTTTTGTATGAGTGTATCCTAGGCTTCTCAATGTGTAATATATTTAATCGTTTACTGTGTCTAGCATTATATTTAAACAATGGCCAGAGGTAATTTGGAGCATTCCGATGTAGGATTTTGTGAATTAGTTTGGCCTTATTGAAAAGCAGGCGTTTGCGGAGTGGTAGTAACTGAAGGCGTTTATGCAGGCTAGGATTGTCAGTTAAATGTTTGCTATAAATTAAACTCATGGCCCGTTTCTGGAGTGAATAAAGTCGCTTGGTGTTTGAATTGGAACAACTGTCCCAGATTGTAGAGCAGTAGTCAAAATAAGTCCAAAACAGACCAGGTAAGTTCTAAGATGGCTGATAAGGCCTATTTTTGTCGAAATGTTCTTTGACAATGTGGGCAAAGAATGCTTGACATTCCATGAGGAGGATCTCCAGCAGTGGTTTTTCTGTCCAGCCTTATCTTCACAGCTCTTGCAGTCCTGGTTTCTTCACAAGTGACTGCACCCTTGTGTAATGAAGTACGCGACGAATTGCGGTCTTTGGCAGCAGTCTCCCAGGTTTCAAGATTAATTCCAAAAGCTTTCAGTGAGATTTTCAGTGCCTTTGAAGCGTTTCCTCTGGCCGCATTGGGAGCGTTTACCACAACGCAGCTCGATGTAAAAAAATGCACTTAGAGAGCCTGTGATCTGGCACGCGAGTTAAGTGACCAGCCCAGCGAATCTTATTCTTCAGTAGTAGAGTGTGGATACTGGGCATGGACACTCTTTCTAGAACATCAGTGTCTGCGATCTTGTCTTGCCATTTAATCTTCAATAGCTTCCTAAGGCAGACTGTGTGGAAGTGGTTTAATTTCCTAGCGTGTCACTGATAAACAGTCCAGATTTCACAAGTATAAAGTAGTGTGGATAACACAACTGCTTTATAGACTTTCAGCTTTGTTTATAGGCTTATTCCATTTCTGTCCCAAACATTCTTGTACAGTCTGCCAAAGGCCGCGCTGGCCTTGGAGATTCTTGTATTCACTTCGTCCTCAAATGTGGCTGCTTGTGACACAGTGCTGCCAAGATAGGTGAATTTATCCACAACAGTATGTGACCATTCACCTTGACATTCGGCACGGTGTGATTATTCCCTGGAGCTGATTGGTACATAACTACAGTCTTCTCCAAGTTGATATTGAGCCTAAAGTTGGCACAGGCATGTGTGAAAGCTGAAACATTGTGTTGCATGTCTGCCTCTGAGTTGGCATATAGAGCGCAATCATCAGTAAACAGGAGCTCTCTGACGGTGTCGCTGTCTGTTTTGGTTTTACCTTTCAGCCTTCTGAGATTGAACAACTTTCCATCCATGCGGTAGTTGGTGTCAATTCCAATGTCGTTGTTCTCGAAGGCATTCGTCAGCGTAGCTGTAAACATGAGGCTGAACAGTGTTGGTGCCAGGACACAGCCTTGCTTCACTCCACTGGTGACAGGAAAGGGCTCAGACAGTTCACCATTTTCCTGTACTCTTTCCTGCATACCATCATGAAATAACCGCACTATTTGGACAAACTTTTGTGGACAGCCATATTTCTCCATAATCTTCCACAGTCCTTCTCTTCTGATCTGTATCAAACGACTTGGTAAAGTCAATGAAAGTAGGAGAATCTATCGAAGTTCTGTTCCTGACATTTCTCTTGCAGCTGCCTTCTAGCGAAAATCATGTCAACAGTTCCTCGTTCTTTTCTGAAGCCACATTCACTCTCAGGAAGAAGGCCTTGATTGAGATTGGCCATGAGGCGACTGAGAAAGAATCCTGCAAGTGAGAGCAAGGAGATGCCTCGGTGGTTGTCACAGGATTGGTGGTTTCCTTTACGTTTGTAAAGGTGGACTATTGACGCGTCCTTGAAATCTTGTGGCATGGTCTCGTTCACCCATATGTTTGTAAAGACTTGGTGAAGCTGCTTTATTAGGAGCGGCCCATCTGCCTTGTATATCTCTGCTGGGGTGGAGTCAGGACCAGGCGCCTTACCGCTGGAAAGTTGCTGGATGGCTTTGTTTACTTCCACTATGGTTGGCAAGTAATCAAGTGTATCATTAGTGGGAACATGAGGAAGGCAGTTGATGGTTTCACCATCGAAGAAGGAAGTTGCATTTAAGATGTTGCTGAAATGCTCTGCCCAGCGTTGAATGATTTCTTTCTTATAGGTGACCAATGTTCCCCCATCTGCACTGAGGAGGTGAACTATGCCTGGCGATGTAGGACCGTAGACCGCTTTCAGTGAGTCGTAGACGTTTTTCATATTATGTCTATCTGCAAAGCCTTGAATTTCGTCAGCTTTGTTGCTCAGCCAAGAGACCCGCATGTGCCGAAGTTTCTGCTGCACTACTCTCCAAATGTGTTTGAAGGCATTTTTTTTAATGTTGACTTCGAGCCATTCAAATATGCCTTGAGGAGAAAATGTTTCTCGACCAGCAATTGGTTGATGTCTTCGGAATTTTCTTCAAACCAGTCTTTATGCTTTCGGAGGGGGGACCCAGGATTTCCATAGCAGTTTTGTAAATTATGTTCTTTATGGCTCTCCACTCTGCAGAATTGGGCTTGAATCGGTCTTCCAGCATTTTGTTTGTTTGTTTTTTTTTGCTGTTTAGGCGGGTGACAGATATTTTTTTTTTTTAATTTTTGCCCTTTGAGGACGTCATGGTGGTTTGATGTGTATGTTTATTTTCGAGATAATGAGACGATGGTCTGTCCAACATTTAGCACCACACATGGATTGTGTCACGCGAACATCTTGTCTGTCACGCCTCCTGACGATGACATAGTCAATGAGGTGCCAGTTTTTCGAGCGAGGGTGTATCCACGATGTCCTATTTCTCGAGGGAAGACAGAAAATTGTGTTGGTGATCAGGAGATCGTGTTCGGCACAGGTCCGAAGGAGGAGGAGTCCACTGCTGTTACCATTTCCAACTCCGTACTTTCCAATGATGCCACTCCAAGAGGTGGTGTCCTTGCCTACTCTGGCATTGAAGTCCCCAAGGAGTATAAGTTTGCCTCCTTTACGAACAGATGTTAATACGTTGTGCAGGTCCTTATGGAACTTATTTTTGACGCCATCTTCATTGGTCATGGTTGGTGCGTAAACACTCACGATGGTTGCATGCTTCTTTCCTTTCAGCAGAGGTAACACCGGATTGGCATCTTTACTCGCTTTTCCTTCCACTCCAGAAGAATGTGTAGCCGGCACTTACTTCACAGATTTGGCCTTCTTCTGCTAGTCTCTCGCTCAAGGTTGCAATGTCGATTTTGTACCTGCCCAGCTCTCTCCCAATCAGTGCTGTTCGTCTCTCTGGGCCCGACGCGCCGTCTCTATCAAGTAGGGTGCGTACATTCCAAGTTCCGATTGTTAAGGGAATATGGTCTGCTCTTTTAGCTTTACCTGTTTTTACTTTGTATGTCTACCGCAGTATAGGGTACCCACCAACCGCGGCTAGCTGCTTAGGTAATGATGGAGCAGCAATGTTTAGGGCACATTTTCTAGCCCCTTTCTCATGCAATGGAGGTGAGCAGTGCTTTCCTATAGAGGGCTGCTCAGTCGCTCAGGGGACTGCTGAATCCCACTGCTGCTCCCGACAGTAGAAGTCGACCATATGGCTAGAGCCGCTTGTTTGCAGGTCTGCGACTACGGCTGCCAGCGTACCCACGGCTGCCGCTTTGCCGCTCGCCCATCGCCACAGGGCTTGAAGGTGATATATAAAGATTGATGAAGAGTGACTAGCGCGATAAATTGAATTAAAGTGAGGAAGAGCTGCGCAATTCGTCGACCTCACTCTCTCGCCTGAGTCCATCTGAGGCCAGTGGCAGGACAAGTCAAGACGACTGGAGACGAATACAGGTGCAGTGGATGACCAGGGCGCTCTACGTGCCTTGCCGTGCTCATTACTTTCCACAACGCTTCGCAGGTAAACGCCGTCTTGCCCTTTGAATCAACGGCGATTTCTTCCGCGCAGTCTGCCTTGACCTGTCTTCACATGATGGGTAGGCATACCCTAGTTCACCGATGGGTTTGACACCAGATCGGCTATCCACACCTGGTTTAGCCAGTCTCTCACAGCTGTTGCCCGGGAGGTGGCCGCTGTCGCATGCTAACAGCTACTAGGAGCCACAGGCGTGAGCTGGATGTCAGGCTTGGACCAGTGGGGGATGTGTCCTGAAAATAGCGTGACAGTCATTCTTACCAAAGGTACTACCAATGCCTGACACCCCGTACCTCCCTGATACGATGATACTATTATATAGACAGCCGTGATATTAACATGAGTCTTGACTTGGATTTTCTTATAAAGTCAGCCGTGAGAGTTGATCCCTGCATATGGCAGTGAATGTTTCCATGACCCACTGATATCTGATGATATCACATGTCTTATGATATCTTGGGTAGTGAGATTCAATTCATAGCCTTTTAGCAGAAGAAGAAGAAGAAGAAGAAGAAGAAGAAGAAGAAGAAGAAGAAGAAGAAGAAGAAGAAGAAGAAGAAGAAGAAGAAGAAGAAGAAGAAGAAGAAGAAGAAGAAGAAGAAGAAGAAGAAGAAGAAGAAGAAGAAGAAGAAGAGGAGGAGGAGGCGGAGGCGGAGGCGGAGTAGGAGGAGATAAAGAAGAAGAATAATAACAAGAAGAGATCACATAATAAAATAGGCTAATGACAGTGCTCTGACCCCTCCAGTATTCAGGCAGCTCTGGGTGTGCTGCTGCTGGGAGCTCGCGAACACACAAGAGAAGAGATTTTACAAGTTGCCTTTCCCCAAGACAAATTTAAAATGTCGATTCACTCGGAATTCCAGGAGCTTCTGCACCAGGTAAGATAATTACAAAGTGTTGATACTCAAGCCGGTGGTTGTTTTATTTAGGTTTTCAACATGTGCAATCCAGGGTCTTATTCAAATCTGCACGCATTCTGATTGTCTTGGGCGCATTCGTAAGTAGTTTGGGAAGAAAAGAATGATGCTTAAGAAAACAGTAAGCAGATTGGCAGCTAAGTTAAGTTGAGTCAAGAACCAACTTCACAGCACTTGTTACATTCCAATAAGCGCTCGGACCTCATCTTCAACAACAAGTGAAGGGTCCCAATACTAATGATACAAGATTCAATCTCTGTCACTCACCGCAGAAGCATTCTCCCCAGGCAGCGATGGTGTATCTGTTCTTTCACACCATGCACATGGTCCCAAAGGGTCCTGACCAGATCTGTCTCGCCATGCACCTATACACCACCCTACAGTGCAGACCCAGCCAGTCTATCCGCAAGCTTGTTTCCCAACACACCAGTATGTTCTCGGGAAACCATCAAACGGACGCTATCTATCTTTGATTTTGTTTTAATGAAACGTCCCACACTTCACAAAGCATGCGTGTCTCCACCGTCCTCAGCATGCTCTGTAAGCCGCTACAGCCACGACATGTCTGTTCTGTTCTCCTCCATTCAGTGAATAGTCACAGTGACTGTCTCTACCTCCATTCTTAGACAAGATGTAGTGGTTTCATATGCCAGGCTCTCCTGCAATAAACACCGCGCATTAATTTTCGCTATGAACCCCCAGGCACTTCTTTTTCCTCATAGTACAGAATACAAACAAAAATAGAGATAACAGGCAAGATTAAAGTCGATTGGTTGGTTATGTTGTTGAACAAACCCTGGCAGAATTGAGGTGGGAGTGTTAAGTTATATGTGCTGTCGTTCTGGTCGCCTCAGCTCTGAAACATGACGTCTGAGCGACGTTGGTAAGGAGCCGTTTCTCTTGACCCGATTCCAAAACACCAACTCGGAGATGACTGTGCTCCACACAACTCCTTCCCCACTCTAAGCTCAGAAAGTAAAGCGTGTGCAAGACGAAGCTTGCATAGCAAAGACGTGTAAAAGACGTAATCAACTGAATCTATAAGACGGGTACTGGGAGTTCAGAAATCAATCGCGTGTACAAGAGAGGTACTGAAAGCTCCAAAAGTATCGGAATGTACAAGATGGCTATTGAGAGCTCAGAAATTAGGGGCGTGTACAAGACAGGTACTGGGAGCTAAGAAAGTTGGACTCCTCTTTCTCTTATCCTGTAACGTCAATTTGACTGCGATATAATTTTAATTTCACCACGGAGTCCTAGGTTAAATTGCGATATGCATTCAGTACGACAGTAACGGAGTTAGAAAACTATCAACTTCCGCCCGTTACACACGGAAGAAGGGCTGGCGAATAACAGACGGATTGTCAAATGAAGTCTAATCCTTACTTGAGTATCCTTCAGGAATCTCAATTCTGAGCAAGTATGGTGGTGAGTGATCAAAATAATAGATGTACGTAACAGAGGGAGAACAGAAGCAAGATCCACGTACTTCTGCTATATTAATGTGAGGAGAAGAGAGCAACCCTGTCTGCGTAGGGCCAAATAAGAAAAAGTACATATATCATATAGGTGAAGAAAGTATAGAGGAACTTTATGACATTGAGTCTGCTTTAAAGAACTGTAAAGAATCAGAAATAAATATTATAATGGGTGATTTCAACGCAAAAGCAGGAAATCAAGGCGATGGGCAACCATAGTTTGGGAGAGCGAAACGAAAGAGGGTACAGACTTGTAGTTGTAGAATGGGCAAAAGAACAAGAACTGGTTGTACGGACCATCTGGTTTAAACAGCATCCTACAAGATTATGGACATGGAGGAGTCCAGACAGAAGGATTAAAAACCAGATAAATTACATCCTGAAATGCGTTAACAGTCGTAATAACAGTCCCCATTGCAGACTGTTACAGTGATCACATATTAATTGCAGGCACATTAAGGGTAAAATTTAAGAAAGTCAAGTATACAATAGGAAACCCTAAATATGATTTGTGCACCTTGAAAACTGACAAACAAATACAAGAAACTTTTAACATAGAAGTAAAGAACAAATAGGATATATTGTCTGATCTAGAAATCCTATTTCAAGATGTGGATGATCAATGGTAATTGTTGAAGACTTCAATCAGTTGTGCTGCAGAAGAAAAAACTATTCCAAAGTTAAAGAAAGTGGGTCGTAAAATATGGATAAATGCAGAAATTTTTCACTAATGGAAACAAGAAGACAGAACAAATATAATCTTACCAAATATGAAGGAATTCACAGAAAAGTCAGAATATTATGTAGGGATGCAAAAGAAGCATGGCTCGAGAAAATTGTGCAGAAAATGAAAAACAACACAACAGTAAAACTACCAAACAAATGCACAAAAGAATTCAGGAGCTTACTAATCAAAGAACACATACATCAGCAGGCTGCATGAAGACAAAAGATGGAAAAATCATAGAAAAAGATAACATTTTACGTTATGGTCAGATTATGTGAAAAACCCTTATGATGACAACAGAGAACAGTATGATATTAAAATAATAATGAAGGACCATCTATTTTGAAGATGGAGGTTCAGAATGCTCTTAACCATTTGAAAATTGACAAGACCCCCTGTTCAGACAGCATCACCAAAGAAATGATTAATGCTTTAGAAGAATAAGGAATAGATAAAGTTACCAAACTGCTGAATACAATATATGATACTGGAAATATACCTCATGAATTATGTAACTCTGTGTTTATTGCAATCCCAAAGAAATCAGGAGTCTTGGAATGTGATCAACATCGATCAATTAGTATAATGAGTCACATAACGAAGATTTTGCTAAGAATTATCATGCAAAAAGTTAGGAAGAAAATACAACCTGAAATAGGAGAAGAACAGTGTGGGTTTGTTGAAGGCAAGGGTACAGTAAATGCTGTGTATATACTGAGAACAGTAATTGAACGTGCTATAGAAGTAAACAAAGATCTACACCTTTGCTTTATTGACTACACAAAGGCTTTCGATAAAGTGAGACATGTCGGCATGATATGCATGCTTGAAGATCTACAAATTGATGGAAAAGACCTTAGACTTGTAAAATAACATATTGGAAACAACAAGCTGCCATAAGAACTGATAATGGCGTAGGTCAATATAAGCCTTTTACTAGAGGTGTGAGACAGGGATGCATAATGTCTCCAGATCTTGTTTCCCTGTACAGCGAAAAGAATCAACATTGGGGGAAGATGCATCAATAACATTATATATGCAGATGATACAGTCTTGATTGCAGACAATGAAAAGGACCTGCAACATTTAGTAGATGCGGTTGTTCCAGACAGTGAACAACTAGGATTAGAATTGTATTGTAAGAAGACACAGATTATGGTTGTCACTGGGAAGAAGGAAACACCACAATGTAATACACAAGTAAATGGGCATATTCTTAAACAAGTGAATCGGTAGTTATCTCGGAACAGTCATAACATCTGATGAGAGATGCCTTGAAGAAATTAGAACAAGAATTGCCATTGCGAAGGTAGCCTTTTGCAAGAGAAAACCACACTGACCAATAAAAAGTTATCAATTGAAACGAGAAAAGGAGTGTTGAAGTGCTACATAGAACTTGTACTTTTCTATGGGTGTGAAGCGCGGACAATGAGCAGTCAAGCTGAAAACCATCTGATGGCTGTGGAAATGTGATTTCTGAAGAAAATGCAAAGAATACCATGGACAGACAGAAAAAACAATGAGTAAGTCCTTCTAGAAACAAATGAAAATCGTAAACTGATTAGAGACATTAGACGTAGGCAGTCAAACAATTTTGGACATGTTATGATAAGAAATGAATTGGAGAACTTGGTGACAACTGGCAAGATCGAAGGGAGGAGACCAAGGGGATGACCGAGAAGTAAATACCTGGATGGCTTGGCCAAGGGGCATGGTCCAGACAGAAACGCGGAGCTTTTCCTCGACTCTGGTGATCGAGTGAGATGGCAAGACATGATCGCCCACGCTTATCGGTATGGCACATGATGGATAGATGGATGGATGAATGGATGGATGGATGGATATATATATATATATATATATATATATATATATATATATAGAGAGAGAGAGAGAGAGAGAGAGAGAGAGAGAGAGAGAGAGAGAGAGAGAGAGAGAGAGAGAGAGAGAGAGAGAGAACATTTCACCGCCCTCGACTACCAAGAAAAGTAAAGATATAAGATAGGAGGATTCAGGATCAATTCCGACAGGAAATTAGAGTATTGTCTCTAATTCCAGACAAAGAATTACTCTAAAGGTTGTTCTAACAACGATGATTGTATAATTAGAGTCTACCAACTAAACACCAAAGTAAGAATATTACAAGTATCTTTTTTTTTAACTAAACCTCTAAAGGCAGCTATCAAATACAGACATGTAGCATCAACAATAGCTCAAAATGGTTTTGCAGGGATATGCAGAAAACCCATAACTAACTGAAGAGCAACAATACAGGCATCAGATAAGAACCTAGGATCCAGCATAAACTAAGCGACAGCACTAATGTGAGTAAGCGAACAGCAAAACAAAATAACATTAAGGACAAGCGAAAGTTTATAGGTACTGGCGAAAACTCAGGAAAACCAAGCTCTCAAATTCTGGCTTTTCCTGTAGATAAAATAAGCTATTTACTTTTCTGCCTAAGTCATTGGCACCTTGCCGTCTTGATAGACGATAGTTTGTTACATTATTTTTCAAAAAGGCTTAATACCTACAACCAGTGGCGGTGGCGAATGTGACTGTTAAAGCCAATTCGCGCTGTAAATGTTCGTCCATAGTGGATGCATGTGAACACATGGTCATTTTCACCATCATGCACCATCTTACGTTTCATACGCTCAGTGTGTGACTTATCTGCAATAATTTCCTCTTTTGTCGTTTTTCCATTTGGGATGTTTGCCCTCCATGCAACATGTTCAGCGGTGACTTGCTCCCAATGTACATTATCAATGCCTGTATAAATCATGTCCCTCTTACACACATCTTTGTATCGTAGTAGAGGCAGACCCTGAGATCTCTTACCCATCTGTAATTCACCAACCAAGATGTCCTTTAGTATTCTCATCCATTCCCCTAACGTGTCCTATCCATCTAAGTCTATGAAAACTAAGCATGGAATATACCGTCACACAACCTGATCTTTCCACAACTTCAGTATTTGTGATTTTTGTCTTGCCACATAATACCAAAGATTAAGATTATTATATTCACAATATAAACACAACACATTTCTCGAATACTATTATGCAAATACTAGTCAAACACCCCAGCACGATGACCCAAGTTTATTGCAAAGACTAGTCAAACATTCCAGCATGATGACCCAACGACACTAACTGAGTATTTCTGCATAAGACATATACCACTCTTGCATTGGTAACAATCAACAACAAGATACAACATGTTAACACTTGATTATATTCATCTACATCAGATATCACAAGCAGACAAAACATCTCAATACTGGTTGGGTTCACCCACATCAGACATATATTTGTGATGGCAAATCAGGCTAATATCCTTACGTACTTTCCCAAAATAGCTACATTTACAAAGGAACCCATAACAGGTTCACTGTCTACACATTATTAAATATTTTATGCATTAATTCATATCACACCACTGATAACACGGGACAACAGACTTTAGACTTTTTGCTTAGTTCTTGCTTGTGTCAACTCTACTCAGGTCACATATTCATAGCTACAGAACACTATCAATGTTCAGTCCATGATACAGCCAACATCAAACACAATCTAACACTCCCTAGTCTAATACCTTACAATTCTAAACCTACTGTTACACACACCAGCAACTATTTTTCTAGGCTAGGCATTAGGGTGTTCTGATCTAAGGCGGGATAGTGCCGGGCCCCCTGCCTCGAGGGGGTCCACCCATGACTACTGGTGGTCACCTTCCCCTGTGCTGTGGAGTCAAGGACCAGAGGAGTAGGTTAAGAGCTATTGACCAAATACCCAGAACACTCAACATACTACAGTGGAATGCCGAAGGAGTTTATAACAGGAAAATCTCCCTAACAAAGCGTCTTCATAAAGATAGAATAGATGTGGCATGCATTCAAGAGACACACCTCAGTGCCAATCGCAAATTCTCAGTCACAGGCCACACGTTTCGACCGCGAAGGACACAAAGGAGGAGTTCTAATACTTACACGAAATACAATACCTTGCAGCGAAGTATCTGTGATCTCTGACAACCAAACGGAAATTATAGGTGTGTATATAGTGATAAAGAACGTGAAAATAAGAATTTACAATCTGTATAGCCCAGCGGATAAGGACCTTAAACTCTCAAACATGAATGTAACTGACACAAACTGCATTATTGTCGGAGACTTTAATAGCCGTTCAGAAAGATGGGGATACCCAGATACTGACAAAAGAGGAGATGAAGTGGAGGACTGGGAAATAGATTCAGATCTCCATCTACTCAACAAAGCGGACGACACACGGAACTTCTACTCCAGAAGATGGTTTACCACTTCTACCCCAGACTTAGCTTTCTGCACAGGAGATATCCTCCACAAAATCGATCGCCATGTGCTTGACCAGTTAGCAGGTAGTGACCACAGACCAATCAAGTTTGTAATGAATATGGAGTATGTTCCACAGGAACAAAAGCCTTTGCCCCGCTGGAATTACAAACGAGCAAATTGGGACAGATTTGCCATACTAACAGACACATATTGTGAAAACATAAATACACGATATGGCAACATGAAGCAAATGGTGGAAAGTCTAAACAGAGCAATAATACAGGCGGCCACTGAGTCTATTCCAAGAGGAGCGAGGAAAAATTACAAACCACACTGGACTGAATAACTACAAATTTTGGAGGACAAAGTTGAAGATGCCAGGAAGACAGCAGAGAGAAAACAAACAACTGAAGCGAACATCTCTCTCAAAGCCATCTCAGCAAAATATAGAAGAACAGTAAATCAAACAACAAGAGATTGTTGGAGGGAAAAAACAGAAAACCTGAATTTTGACAGGGATGGAAACAAACTATGGAAACTAGTGAAAGCCATGAACAATGAAGGACCTAGAAACAAACAAATAACAATTAAACATGGAAATGCCTTGCTTACAGGAAAAAAGGCTGCAAATGCACTAATGGAACACTATGCCAGTGCAAACCACATTGATATTACAACCGAACAGAAGAAAGCAATCAAAGACAAACAGATACATCATAGTAATACAGAGACAGCAGCTGAATATATGATGGCAAATCTAACAATGGAAGAAATGGAACAGGCAATTAATACCCTAAAAAAGAAGAAATCACCAGGAAAGGATGGAATCACAAATGAAATGCTAATAGGACTAGGCACTAAGGCAAAAAAGAAACTACTAGCAGTCCTAAATTACAGCTGGAAGAGAGGAATAGTCCCACAGGCATGGAAGGAAGCTATACTAATACCAGTCCCAAAGAAAGGAAAAGACCTGGAAGAACCAAATGGCTATCATCCTATCAGTCTACTTAGCTGTGTAGGAAATTAATGGAATGCATTACCAATGGCAGGCTAAAATGGCACCTGGAAGAAAACAAACTCTTAACACCACACCAAGCAGGATTCAGAAAGTACAGATCCCCTGAAGATCAAATAACCTATATAGCTCAGGAAATAGAGGATGCCTTCCAAGAGAAAAAACACACACTAGCGGTCTGGATAGATTTAGAAAAAGCATTTGTTAAAGTATGGAAGGAAGAACTGAAAGTAAAACTGCAAAAAATGCATGTTTGTGGGAAAACGTATAAATGGATCAGCCACTACCTTGAGAACAGAACTGCCAGGACAAAAGTACAAGGACAAACCAGCAAAATGATGCTGTTGGAGCAAGGTGTCCCCCAAGGAGGAGTTCTTTCACCAACATTATTCCTAGCATATATAAATGACATCACGGAAAATTTTCCAGCCAGAGTATACACATCCTCCTTTGCAGATGACCTAGCCGTATGGACATCTGAAGAATATATTAGTACAAATCAAATCAAATCAAATCAACTTTATTAGGGTCACAAATTGGGCGCGCAGGCCCGTCTTACATTCGGCCCTTCCAATCACTCGTCTTTCATTCATCATGAGTATTATACATTTACATAGGAAGAAAAATAAACATTGTGAAATGAATGTTGTAAACATAAACAAGGCAAATTACCATGTTATGAGGCCCATCTCCCACCTACCCATACATCACCCCACCCACACAACACCTCCACCTACCCACACACACGCGCACCAATGGACACATACATACCCCACCAACCGATCCATCCCCCTTCCGCACATCCCCCACCCACACACTCTCCCCTCACCTGTTCCCCCAACCAAAACACACTCGCCACCCACAAACATTCCCCCACCAACCCACACATCCTCTCCCCATCCACACCTCAAACCACCCATCCCCCAGCCACATCTCCATTGACCACATATTCACCACCCACGCACACAATCCCCCACCAACCCACACATCGCACATCCACTCACACATCTCCAAACCATACACACACATCCCCACCAACTGACATCTCCCTACCCCCCCCCACACACACACATCTCCCTAACCACCCATACATCCCCAATCCACTCACACACACACCCCACCACCCACCCATACATGCCTTAACCCAATCCCCCACCCGCACATCACATACATCCCCTACCACGCAATATTCCCAACCCACGCACCGCACACACACATAACCCTCACCAACACATCCCACACCCACATAAACACCACACATCCCCACCTACACACCACACACATATCCCCCACCCACATACCGCACAATATTCCCACCCACACAGATACCCTTACCCATCCACCCCACATACAACCACCCACACACCACAAAAATCCCCCATCCACACACACATACCTCACCAACACAATATCCCTAACCAACACACCACACACCTCTCCCCACCCACACACGCATTCCCTATCCGTCCACCAACACACACTCACTCACGCACACATCCTCCACTAAGCACCCACACATCTCACCCACCCACCCCCAACCAAACATCTCTCGATCACAATACCCCTACCCACACACATCCTCCACACGCTCACGCATCCCACCCCGACACATACACATCCCTCACCCACCTACACATCCCTAAGCCACTCACACACCCCCACCCACACATTCCCCATCCACGCACACATCTCCCACCCACACACCCCCACATACGTCCCCCAACCACCCCACCCATACACACATTCCCCGCACCCATCACACACATCCCCAACACCACACACTATCCCCCACCCACACACATATCCTCACCCATACCACCACACCCCCACCCACACACCATGCACACATCCCCCACCAAGACACCGCACAAATATCTCAAACCCACACACCATACACTTCTCCCCACCCGCCCTTGCATCTCCAATCCACCCAACACAATCCCCTACCCACACAACCCCGCCACCCACACATACTTCCTCAAACCACCCACACATCACCACCCACATAAACACACACACCCCACACCCGTCCCATACACATATCCTCCACCCATACACACATCCCCCACACCCATTCCCACACCCCTACTTTCACCCCCACATCCCACCAACACCCACAAATATCACTACCCACAAAAACCCACACACCCAACCCATCCAAACGCATACCCCCACCCACACATCCCCCACCCACACATATCCCCACACTCACACACATCCTCCACACACACTCACACCTCCTCACATCTAGACACATACAAAATGCCTCACGTTAGCATTGAAACTAGTATGAACAAACTCCCACACTTTACTCACACACATACACTGATAATTGTCATGAGCAGAGTCATAAAAATGTTAAACATGGAGAAAAATGTGTACATAAAAAGTATGTGACGTAAACATAGTGATGCTCCCACACACAGAGATACACACAGAGAAGACGCACACACACACACACACACACACACACACACACACACACATTCACTCTCACGCTCACTCATTCTGTCTCTATTTTCACACTCACTGACTCTCTCACTCAAACTACAGTAATGTACATAAGTTTATATTATACATGATAAAATCAAATTGTATTTAACTGATAATATGACAAATGTGAATACACAAACATATGGATTCGCGTGTTACATAACATGCGTGTTACATGACATGCATCTGCTCAGCTCTCTCCCTCTCTCTCTCTCTCTCTCTCTCTCTCTCTCTCTCTCTCTCTCTCTCTCTCTCTCTCTCTCTCTCTGTGTGTGTCTCTCTCTGTATTCTTTCATATACACACACTCACACGCATGTGCGCGCTCACACATACACACACTAACACATCAACTCTCGAACTGTCTCACTCTCTCACACACAATCCTTCACACAAACACTCACTCTCTCAATCACACTCTCTCACACATATACATACGCATGAACGCATGCACGCCCGCACACACTCCCTCACTCACTCTCACACCGAATGCATGCACTGACACATTCCCCTACCATTTCTCGCTCAATCACTCTCTCCACACACACGCTCGCACGTGCACACACATACACATTCACTCTCTCACTCTCTCTGACACCCACTTTCTCTCTCTCTCTCTCTCTCTCTCTCTCTCTCTCTCTCTCTCTCTCGCTCGCTCCCACACGCACGCACATATATAGTGAACAATTATAGTTAAACAATTATAATGAACGATTATAATGAACAATTATACCAGTAAATGAATTATGGTGGCATATAGTCGGTATGGATTAAGTATTGAAAGAGTTTTCGGTTAAATGTGTAGGGACTCATTGGAGTTTTCAGATCTGGAGGCAGATAATTCCATAAGTGCGCACCAGAATAGGCGAAATATGTTTTGTATAGGTCCAATCTAGGCTTTGAGACATGTAACAAATTTAGGCGCTTGCTGTTCATTGCATTAGATTGAATCAGCGGCAGAAGATACTCTGGGGTATTATGAGATATAATTTTGTTCACTAATTTGGCTTTGTTGAAAAGGAAGCGCTTTTGAAGTGGTAGAAGTCTTAGATGACTGTACAAATTATTACTTTCAACGTGCTTTCTGCCAGAAACCAGACGAATAGAGCGGTTTTGTAGAGAACATAGTCGTTTTAAATTAGATTTAGGGCAACCATCCCAAACTGTGGAACAGTAATCGAGATATGATTGGATATAGCATGTATAGAATATTTTTCGTGTGCTTTCGTCCAGGAAGTGCTGAATTTTAGCAAGTTGGTAAACTTTTTGTGCTATTTTCTTGGTAAAACGTGAACATGAGGGCTCCAGCTCAAATTGCTGTCAATTAAAAGACCTAGTGTTTTATGTTCATTCACATTAACTATAGGTAACGTGCCCATGCGGAGTTCGAGCGATGATCCAGTTATGGCTAGTGTCTGTAGTTTTTGTCTGGTCGTTATTAGCATGGATTTGGTTTTGTCGATGTTAATTTGCATACGGTTTTCATTGCTCCATCTAGTAAGATTATCGAGTTCCTTTTGTAAAGAATTCTCTAATTCACTACGGTTTTCTTGACTAGTATATATAGTACAGTCGTCTGCAAATAGATCATAAGTTGTATTGATATATAAAGGAAGATCATTAATATAAACTGCAAAAAGCAGCGGACCTAGTATTGAGCCCTGAGGCACACCAATATTAAGCTTAACAGCAGAATACAGCAAGCCTTATTAGCGCTAGAGGACTGGTCAAAATCATGGCTAGTGAAGATAAGTGAGGAGAAAACAACATGCACAGTGTTCTCCCTCTCAAATAAAACTCAACAACCTAAGCTGGTATTGAATGCAAAAATATTGCGCCATGAAGAAAATCCAAACTATCTAGGAGTCACCTTTGATCGTCGCCTGACATGGAAGACACAGGTTGAGAAACATCGAACAAGAGCAAGGCAAAGAATGGCTATCATGAAAAAGCTTGCTGGTACAACGTGGGGAGCAGATTAGAAAGTTCTCAAGAAGTTATATACTGGACGGGTGAGGCCAGTACTGGAATATGGCATCGCAGCTTCGGCAACAGCTGCTAAGCCAAACTTTAACAAAATAAGTAGAGTCCAAAACCAAGGAATGCGAATCATAACTGGAAGCCTGAAGACAACGCCTATTAATGAACTATAAAAGATCACTTGTTTACAACCAATGCAGGATAGAAGAGATAGCAGAGCCCAGCAACAAGCTGAAAAATTCAGAAGATTGACAGACCACCCTATGTATAACAGGTTTAATGGTTTTGGGAAAGGAAGACTGAAGCGTAGCAACTTTGTAGAAACTGCAAAACGAAAGATTAGGGCAGATCCCATACTTAACATGTCAACAGTCAAACCCATTTACAATGCACACAAGTTCCCAGCTTGGAGACAGCAGCAACTGCCTGAGATGATAGAAAACATTCCTGGTATTGAGAAAAAGAACACTCAGAATGAAACCGAAAGAAGAAAAATAACCCTAAACTACATAAAAGAACATTACCCAAGCAGCAATTGGACCCATGCATATACAGATGGATCAGCCAAAGATTCAATTAAAAATGGAGGAGGAGGAATTCTCCTTAATTTAAAAAATGGAGTGAAAAAAAACACAGTCAGTGGCAACTGGAAAATGTTCAAGTAACTTCAAAGCGGAGGTAGAGGCTTTGAAAACTGCAGCAGAAATGCTCTTGATGGAGGAAAATAAAGATAAGCAAATAGCTATCTTCACAGATGCAAAGTCAGCTGTCTCAATACTGAAGAGCAAAAACAGCACAGAACTAGCTGACCTAAGAGCAGCACTCCATGGTCTATGCCAGAAATCCAAAAAAGTTGTAATACAGTGGATCCCATCACATTGCAGTATACCTGGAAATGAAGAGGCTGACAGACTAGCAAAAGAGGGTGGACGATTACCACAGCCTGACATAGACATAACCTATAATGAGGCAAAAAGGTTTATAAAAAGTACTTATAGAACCAAATGCGAATCAGAGCATCCAGGCCACCAGAAGGATGATGCATATTACAAACTCGACCGAAGAGAACAAGTAGCAATCTTCAGACTCCGCACAGGACATAACAGGCTGAAATACCACTTGTTCAATAAACTAAAGATAGGAGATACCGATGAATGTAATTGTGGAACTGGTAAAATGACAGCTAAACATTTGCTGCAGGAGTGCCCTATATATGCAGAACAGAGAAAGATATTTTGGCCCACGCCTGCTTCATTTGAGGGCAAGCTCTATGGAGATATCAACAAGCTCAAGTTGACTACAGCTTACTTTCACTACATTCAGGTTGACATCTAAAGGTGCATGAAGATGTATTTAGACTGCCACACTTCATATCACAGGTATGTCAGTTACAAAAGCGTCCCAGAGGCATGAAATGGAATATTGCTTGGATAGCAAATCCATTACGTGGAAAGTCCGAATCAAAAGCTCACTGTGTGGGCTTTATAATAGGTGGAAAAAGTGTCCTAGTGGCACGAAATGGAATATTGCTTGGATAGCAAATCCATTACGTGGAAAGTCCGAATCGAAAGCTCACTGTGTGGGCTTCATAAAAGGTGAGAAAAGTGTCCTAGTGGCACGAAATGGAATATTGCTTGGATAGCAAATCCATTATGTGGAAAGTTTGAATAGAAAGCTCACTGTGTGGATGTCATCTGCAGACTGCATTCTTCTGGTTTCCGGAGGAACAGCCTATGGTGAACGGAAGGCCCAATATACGGAAGTGAGGCTAAGCAGCCATGTGCAGGACGTGACGATTCCTTGGGTGAGCCCAGTACCAGAGCGCCGTGTGATGGCTCTGCAAGTATGGAAGCCTCCTTGGATGGCGGGGAATGCCCATGGTCTGCCCCTGCCTTCCCTTGAGGGTTGACCAGGATGTCTTTGGCTGTTCTATACGGGCCAGCTAGGATGGGGGATAACACCACAACAGTGAAATAAATTCAAACGTCCTAAGAAACCTCCGGGAAAGTTAACCAGGTCAACAAATGCCCGCAGAAGTCGGATGTGTCGGCCTAACGGCGCAAGAAACAGGCACAACGCAGTCACATCCGAAAAAAAAAATCCGGATGAACGCAGAAGAAGAAGAAGAAGAAGAAGAAGAAGAAGAAGAGAAGAAGAAGAAGAAGAAGAAGAAGAAGAAGAAGAAGAAGAAGAAGAAGAAGAAGAAGAAGAAGAAGAAGAAGAAGAAGAAGAAGAAGAAACACAATCTTATACTCCCTAGTCTAATACCTTACAATTCTTTACCCACTGTTACACACACCAGCAACTATTTTTCTAGGCTAGGCATTAGGGTGTTCTGATCTAATGTTCCAGAAGTGCACAGTTCCCTCTTGCTATGATACACTTTACATATCAATCACTTCCAAACAACTATCATATACTGGACTTTACAGTGTCATGATACATCGTACACTTTTCTCTACTATAAAACACCTAAGACATATATTATGTTCCACATCTCCTAGTAGGCTTTATTCCTTTACTAATACCAGTTTCAAATACAATGACTATGTGTCCTTCCTCAGTAGAGCTGTGATTCATTTGCAGTTATTGTGATTACATTAGGATTACTGATGCGCAGTTCATCGTATTAAAAGTGCATTATTTCATACGCTCCGTAGCTGCCAGTCCATGGAGTCCCTCCAATACATTCCTTCCTTCAAAGCATAGGTATCATTAGACCTTCTGTCCTTCTTTTAAGCGACCTTTTTGTGTTCATAACATGTCTTTTTCTCAGTACCATGCCAATAATTGTGGATTACATTATTGTAGTGTACTTTGCCTTGCCTTGACTACACAGTTCAAATGTCTACTTTAATCACTGCATGTCACTCATTTCATAGCCGTTATCACTATCACCATCATAATCATCATCATCTACGTGTCACTATAATAATCATACAGCATTCGTTAAATAATTAGCAATTTTTTCCCGCATTTCCATCCTGTTTCAGGATATTGCGGTCAACACCAGCATCTTTCAGCTGTATGTTGATTCCTAGGCTAGATTACGCTCATCAGCACGCCACGACTTTCTGAGCGACCGGCTCCATGCTCTCGTAAGTCACTGTCGCGACTCGAACCCCTTCAAATTCTCGTGCGCTCACGTCACGAGAGTATTCGGGGTTACGGAGAAAGCTGCTAACCCCTCAGCCAGGAAGGCCGGCAAATAATAGCAATACCTGATATAATATCAACACCTATAATCCTAATTATAATATCTACTACTGCAACAGTGGGATTCCCTCATAACGTCTACAACCCACAGTTGCACTGCTTTGGCAACAACAAATCTCCAAACTCACAATACTTCACACTCCTGCAAATGAACACAATTAGTACTGAATAATAACTAAGTGTCGCTTAGCACTCGAGAGCCCAATTACCCAATTACCTTCCAACCTTTGTAACATTATTTTTCCCTTTATCGCCCGCTATCATTCAAAATTTACATTTTAAGCTAATACTTTCGAGAAAAAAAGACTGAATATTACTTGCTGTGCTTGTCCTCCAATGTGTTGCTTTTCCATGCGGTGTTCCTCAATCTTCTGCTTACCTTTTCCGTTAAATTATTGTCCAAAGAATATACCACTACAACTTACGTGTAGCTCCTCATAAGTAGCTCCCCATTTATTTCTCCATCTATAATTTGACAGCACTCTCATCTTGTTCCGTCCTGACCAGTCGGCACCATTTTCCATGAAAAGATAACTTGGCCATTATCCATGAAAAGATATATATGCGCCATTAATCGAGGAGAGTTCCTTTCTCATTTGTGTCTGCGGCTGTACTTTATTAAGTACAATATTTCACTTTCCAGTTCTGGTTACTGCTAGAGGTTATGTTGTTACCACACTACTCTATGGGTCTGAATCCTGGACTTTGTACTCTCGAAAGGAAAGAAAGTTGAATTCCTTCCATATGAGATGTCTGAGACGTATCCTGGGTATATCATGGAAAGACCATATAACAAACAAACATGTGCTTGAAAGAGCAGATATTATCACAGTGCACTCCCTCCTCAAGCAGAGACGCCTCCGATGGCTGGGCCATGTATCTCGAATGGAGGATGAACGTATTCCCAAAGATCTCATATACAGAGAACTGGTCACGGGGAAGAGGCCAACCGGAAAACCCCAATTGCGATATAGAGATGTGTGTAAACAAGATATGAAAACCCTTGGCATAGACCCAGACACGTGGGAAAGACTTGCAACAGACAGATGTTCCTGGAGAAGAGATGTACAAAATGGACTGATGCTCTTTGAGCGCAATCTGATCCAAAAAACTGAGGATAGGAGATACAGGCATAAAATGCAGTCACTTACCGCGGGACTAGCCTCGTCTTACAGATGCGGAAACTGTGACAGAGATTGCCACTATCGCATTAAACTACACAGTCACCAGCGGTGCTGTCAGATGCCTCCCCAGCGGCACAACTCTATAGTCATACAGGACTGAAAGAGGCCTACTACTACTACTACTACTACTACTACTACTACTACTACTACTACTACTACTACTACTACTACTACAACTACTACTACTGCTACTATTACTAATAGAGGCATCATTAGTTTGAGGTTCTTAGCTAGGAATCAGTACACCATTATCTATATTTTAAATCGGATTAGCTTGGCAATCACTCCATTATTATATTTTCCTTGCTTTACCAAACTATACATTTAAATGGGGGGAAATATATGATATACACGGCTTATTTAAACTATTTATGGTCAAATACCACTGCAGAACTTCACGCCTACCACTAATCAGCAATATCTTCTGGATCTACGTCGTCTCACTTCATGCATTGGCGCCTATCTGACTTAGTGTGTTATGTGAAAACGGCCAGTTCTACCTGCGTCAGCCCTTTTATACTGAGGCGGAAATCATTCCCAGGGTTCCAGACAAATATTGGCGTGCCCTTTGGCGGAGTTCTGCCATCATCTTGAGTCGTGAACATATATATATATATATATATATATATATATATATATATATATATATATATATATATATATATATATATATATATATATATATATAATAACGAGGCGTGGATGGAATTATATTCTTATATGGGGAAAACTCAGAATTTCTCAAGATTAGGTGTACCTACGACACGTGGGATGTAAAATATGAGAAATTGAGAGTGTAACACCATGTGGTATCTATATATTTTGTATAATCTCACAGATTATTATGATATTATTTTTGTGAATGTACTATGTATATATTTTGAAGGTGTGAAGAACATATATAATAATGTCCACCATGTGGAAAGAAGGAAAACAAAAAAACAAAAACAAAAAAACACTATTGCCTGTGTAACATAATAGGTCGTGTACGGAGAGGTGAAGTACTCAGGCCAGAGTATTCCAGCCCGACAGTGGGTTAAAAAGAATACAAGGTTAAATAAGAGACACGTCAAGGTCAGTTATCAGTTATCAGTTGGGGCATCGTCATTACACTCCGGACAATTCCATAGATGCTCAGATTCCCTCCCCCCCCCCCCCCCTGCATATGCATCAGCGTCCGGTGGCTAATAGTGCCAGTTCTGTGTCGGTTGATGAGGCCACTCGTTTTCCCACTGTTACCTCTCGTGTCTGGCCGTGCCAGTTCTTACACCCAAGTCTTTCATCCTGGACAACAATGATATGGATTCATTGACGTCAACGTCCGCTGTTCTCGACATCTCTTTAAGGATGTTAATAACATCGGCGCGATCCATGGACTGGCCATCTGCAGGGGATTCAGAGCCAGCCAGTTTATCAGCTCGTTCATTTCCCTCGACTACCGCATGTCCCGGGACGAAGATGAAGGTGACCTTACGGACAACGGACTTCCGCAGCGAATCAGTCCACTGTCTACGCACAGACCCTGCATCGACCTTCCGAATCATGCTAATTGAATCATTGAATTACGTCAAGGTCGTTTTGGTTAGCGAGTTTGTTTAAGAGAGAAAAATAAATGGATCTGATTTTATTGTATGGAGTTGGGTGTGAAAGGTTGATGCAGAAAGGTTGATGTGAAAGGGACGCAGAGGTGTTTCCAAGGCACCAGAGCCAGGTTCTATACTGGCCAAGACCTACTAACACGACCTTGTCGTGCGTCCTGGGCAACAGGTCCCTTCGTGGTCCTGGCTAACGTAGCAGGATCGCAGATTCTTCCGAAGTCGGAGAGTATCTGTCTGCACGGCGAGGAACCATCAGTCTGCACACCAATAAGCCAGACATGGGACAACGAATACTCACGCAAACCTCAGTCCAGTGTAACATCACACTGATGTTGGACAACAGGATGTCGCAAACGCAAGCAAGCAATGAAATAGATCTGAAGGTTGTTCGGATTTGTGTCAGGTTTAAGACGAGTACTTACAAATTAGCAAGGAAAACATATTACAGTGTTACTTTTTAGAGTAACAAGAAAAGCATGATTAACCTTGCTCACAGGAATGGTATATTTTAAGAAGTAGGCGGGTACACTGAACACAGTGGAGTGGAGTGGAGAGGAGAGATAGCAACACTACACAGTGAGTTGAGGGGAGAGGGGAGAAAGAAGACTTAACGGTTGAGAGAAAAGAAGGGAAGACTTGCGGATTGATTTATGCAGAGAGATTAGACCAGTGTTTCCCAACGTGGGGCCCACGCCCCACAAGGGGGCAATTCGACTGTTAAGGGGGGCAATTCGAAAATGGAAGAAATCGGCTGAATATAACAAAATGGGGAGACTTGAGACTGAAGTTAACTAAATTGGAACCTGACATAAGATCTCTTTGCAGCAAGCATCAAGCGCAAGGATCTCACTAAATTTACATAATAAATAATTACTAATAATTAAAATAATATAGAAAAATCTTTCGTTAAAATTATTTTGTACTTGAATTTCAGTTCTCCATTATATGTTTTGAAAATTTACTTACTGTGTTTGCTCAATAATTACCTAGTGATTTCTTCCTAAAACCTATCATTCAAGTTTCTTTAGTGGACATTTCAATTTTTGAATATTAAAAATAATGTATATGTTGAGGGGAGGGGGTGGGCGTGGGGCGGGGGAGGGGGGCAATATGAATTTTAGAAAGGCTTAAGTGGGGCATGGCACAAAAAAGGTTGGGAAACACTGGATTAGACTGTACAATTGAAGAGAGGGGCTGTCTGTCAGGCAGAGAGGAGACAGACTCATTAGAGATTAATAACTTGAGACCGAGAATAAAGAGTTGGAAGGACAGAAGAAATAATATAGTACAGCTGAACAGGAGATTATTCCATGACTAATAGCTAGACTTGAAATGGGTCAGTCACTCATAGAGGCCCATAGTTATTCATTATTCGGACACTCATTATTAAGAGTCGAATAGATTCATTCTATCATTCAGGGATGCAGTGATTGAGTGCAGAGATTGAGGAATCCACAAAGCGTAGATTCAAACTAGCTGTTTAGCTGGGACTTTCATCTAGAGTCCAACCAGAAAGAATCATAATACTTCAGATAAGATAATAAATTTAGTTGTGGGAAGCTGTTCGAGAGTTAACAGCCTGTCCCCAAGTTGTCAGTTCGGATATTTAATTTCCTTTAATATGAATATGTGATTGTTTGAAGGACTGTTGGCTTATTATGTACAATACAAGATGTGTTATTGGACAAGGCGTTCAATTATAGATCCAGTTGTTGACTTTCATGTCGGTGTTACATAAAACAACGATGATTAACAGATCACGTGCTGAAGAAGTACAAGAATTAAAAATATACCACTATACGATCCCAGGTACGGTCATGAAATACCTGGTGGTAACAGAGTCTGCGGGACATAACATATGTGGTGTTAGCAGCGGCAACCAGGCCCAGTGGTGATAACGGACAAGCCTGGTGGTAACCAGAGTCTGCGGGACATAACATATGTGGTGTTAGCAGCGGCAACCAGGCCCAGTGGTGATAACGGACAAGCCTGGTGGTAACAGAGTCTGCGGGACATAACATATGTGGTGTTAGCAGCGGCAACCAGGCCCAGTGGTGATAACGGACAAGCCTGGTGGTAACAGAGTCTGCGGGACATAACATATGTGGTGTTAGCAGCGGCAACCAGGCCCAGTGGTGATAACGGACAAGCCTGGTGGTAACAGAGTCTGCGGGACATAACATATGTGGTGTTAGCAGCGGCAACCAGGCCCAGTGGTGATAACGGACAAGCCTGGTGGTAACAGAGTCTGCGGGACATAACATATGTGGTGTTAGCAGCGGCAACCAGGCCCAGTGGTGATAACGGACAAGCCTGGTGGTAACAGAGTCTGCGGGACATAACATATGTGGTGTTAGCAGCGGCAACCAGGCCCAGTGGTGATAACGGACAAGCCTGGTGGTAACAGAGTCTGCGGGACATAACATATGTGGTGTTAGCAGCGGCAACCAGGCCCAGTGGTGATAACGGACAAGCCTGGTGGTAACAGAGTCTGCGGGACATAACATATGTGGTGTTAGCAGCGGCAACCAGGCCCAGTGGTGATAACGGACAAGCCTGGTGGTAACAGAGTCTGCGGGACATAACATATGTGGTGTTAGCAGCGGCAACCAGGCCAGTGGTGATAACGGACAAGCCTGGTGGTAACAGAGTCTGCGGGACATAACATATGTGGTGTTAGCAGCGGCAACCAGGCCCAGTGGTGATAACGGACAAGCCTGGTGGTAACAGAGTCTGCGGGACATAACATATGTGGTGTTAGCAGCGGCAACCAGGCCCAGTGGTGATAACGGACAAGCCTGGTGGTAACAGAGTCTGCGGGACATAACATATGTGGTGTTAGCAGCGGCAACCAGGCCCAGTGGTGATAACGGACAAGCCTGGTGGTAACAGAGTCTGCGGGACATAACATATGTGGTGTTAGCAGCGGCAACCAGGCCCAGTGGTGATAACGGACAAGCCTGGTGGTAACAGAGTCTGCGGGACATAACATATGTGGTGTTAGCAGCGGCAACCAGGCCCAGTGGTGATAACGGACAAGCCTGGTGGTAACAGAGTCTGCGGGACATAACATATGTGGTGTTAGCAGCGGCAACCAGGCCCAGTGGTGATAACGGACAAGCCTGGTGGTAACAGAGTCTGCGGGACATAACATATGTGGTGTTAGCAGCGGCAACCAGGCCCAGTGGTGATAACGGACAAGCCTGGTGGTAACAGAGTCTGCGGGACATAACATATGTGGTGTTAGCAGCGGCAACCAGGCCCAGTGGTGATAACGGACAAGCCTGGTGGTAACAGAGTCTGCGGGACATAACATATGTGGTGTTAGCAGCGGCAACCAGGCCCAGTGTGTGATAACGGACAAGCCGGTGGTAACAGAGTCTGCGGGACATAACATATGTGGTGTTAGCAGCGGCAACCAGGCCCAGTGGTGATAACGGACAAGCCTGGTGGTAACAGAGTCTGCGGGACATAACATATGTGGTGTTAGCAGCGGCAACCAGGCCCAGTGGTGATAACGGACAAGCCTGGTGGTAACAGAGTCTGCGGGACATAACATATGTGGTGTTAGCAGCGGCAACCAGGCCCAGTGGTGATAACGGACAAGCCTGGTGGTAACAGAGTCTGCGGGACATAACATATGTGGTGTTAGCAGCGGCAACCAGGCCCAGTGGTGATAACGGACAAGCCTGGTGGTAACAGAGTCTGCGGGGACATAACATATGTGGTGTTAGCAGCGGCAACCAGGCCCAGTGGTGATAACGGACAGCCGGTGGTAACAGAGTCTGCGGGACATAACATATGTGGTGTAGCAGCGGCAACCAGGCCCAGTGGTGATAACGGACAAGCCTGGTGGTAACAGAGTCTGCGGGACATAACATATGTGGTGTAGCAGCGGCAACCAGGCCCAGTGGTGATAACGGACAAGCCTGGTGGTAACAGAGTCCTGGCGGGACATAACATATGTGGTGTTAGCAGCGGCAACCAGCCCAGGGGTGATAACGGACAAGCCTGGTGGTAACAGAGTCTGCGGGACATAACATATGTGGTGTTAGCAGCGGCAACCAGGCCCAGTGGTGATAACGGACAAGCCTGGTGGTAACAGAGTCTGCGGGACATAACATATGTGTGTTAGCAGCGGCAACCAGGCCCAGTGGTGATAAACGGACAAGCCTGTGTTAACAGAGTCTGCGGGACATAAACATATGTGGTGTTAGCAGCGGCAACCAGGCCCAGTGGTGATAACGGACAAGCCTGGTGGTAACAGAGTCTGCGGGACATAACATATGTGGTGTTAGCAGCGGCAACCAGGCCCAGTGGTGATAACGGACAAGCCTGGTGGTAACAGAGTCTGCGGGACATAACATATGTGGTGTTAGCAGCGGCAACCAGGCCCAGTGGTGATAACGGACAAGCCTGGTGGTAACAGAGTCTGCGGGACATAACATATGTGGTGTTAGCAGCGGCAACCAGGCCCAGTGGTGATAACGGACAAGCCTTGGTGGTAACAGAGTCTGCGGGACATAACATATGTGGTGTTAGCAGCGGCAACCAGGCCCAGTGGTGATAACGGACAAGCCTGGTGGTAACAGAGTCTGCGGGACATAACATATGTGGTGTTAGCAGCGGCAACCAGGCCCAGTGGTGATAACGGACAAGCCTGGTGGTAACAGAGTCTGCGGGACATAACATATGTGGTGTTAGCAGCGGCAACCAGGCCCAGTGGTGATAACGGACAAGCCTGGTGGTAACAGAGTCTGCGGGACATAACATATGTGGTGTTAGCAGCGGCAACCAGGCCCAGTGGTGATAACGGACAAGCCTGGTGGTAACAGAGTCTGCGGGACATAACATATGTGGTGTTAGCAGCGGCAACCAGGCCCAGTGGTGATAACGGACAAGCCTGGTGGTAACAGAGTCTGCGGGACATAACATATGTGGTGTTAGCAGCGGCAACCAGGCCCAGTGGTGATAACGGACAAGCCTGGTGGTAACAGAGTCTGCGGGACATAACATATTTGGTGTTAGCAGCGGCAACCAGGCCCAGTGGTGATAACGGACAAGCCTGGTGGTAACAGAGTCTGCGGGACATAACATATTTGGTGTTAGCAGCGGCAACCAGGCCCAGTGGTGATAACGGACAAGCCTGGTGGTAACAGAGTCTGCGGGACATAACATATGTGGTGTTAGCAGCGGCAACCAGGCCCAGTGGTGATAACGGACAAGCCTGGTGGTAACAGAGTCTGCGGGACATAACATATGTGGTGTTAGCAGCGGCAACCAGGCCCAGTGGTGATAACGGACAAGCCTGGTGGTAACAGAGTCTGCGGGACATAACATATGTGGTGTTAGCAGCGGCAACCAGGCACCAGTGGTGATAACGGACAAGCCTGGTGGTAACAGAGTCTGCGGGACATAACATATGTGGTGTTAGCAGCGGCAACCAGGCCCAGTGGTGATAACGGACAAGCCTGGTGGTAACAGAGTCTGCGGGACATAACATATGTGTGTTAGCAGCGGCAACCAGGCCCAGTGGTGATAACGGCAAGCCTGGTGGTAACAGAGTCCTGCGGGAACATAACATATGTGGTGTTAGCAGCGGCAACCAGGCCCAGTGGTGATAACGGACAAGCCTGGTGGTACAGAGGTCTGCGGGACATAACATATGTGGTGTTAGCAGCGGCAACCAGGCCCAGTGGTGATAACGGACAAGCCTGGTGGTAACAGCGATCACAAGTGCACAAGATAACTACTACTACAGCCACTGTGCCACCAGATCTACATGGCTCTGTTATAGACAGTCCGACCTGGTGCCATAATGCATATGTCGCCACCATCCCATGAATATTCACCCCACCTCTGTAGAGATTATGGCTGTTACACCTGAATAGAGAGATATAAGAAATATGTAGAAGGTGATTCTCACATTCAGGAAATATTACTAGACGATTTATATTAAATTATAAATTTACTTACGCATTATCTAATACCATACCGAAAAGCGTGACATTGAGTGTCAGAAGAAAACCTCAGGTACACTTCACCACTCCTTGGCGACAATGGATTGCTCTAGGCCTACTGCTTGATGTGTGAGTAGTCTGTATTATTGTTGGCCTCTTCTTGGCTATCTAGGGAACCATCCTGACTGCCCCAGGACTTCCCCATAATATTATTATTATTAAGGAAATAGACGCAGATAAATAACACACCGGAGTCACACTAAGTTTACACACATGTATATTTTGTAAAGCCTTTTGAACATCAAAATCTGTATACGTATTTCAATTCAACTGACAAATTGTCTTCGGATGTATTCACTTTTGGAACCTCTTTTTCACACGGCTAACAATGTTATACTTTGTAGCACCGTGACATAAAAGACATCGCCAAGCTATACCTTAAACCATCATTGTAGTTGACAGCCCAGACAATGGGACCTATGACTATGGTTCCACATTTGCTTCTCAAAAACACACAAAAAGATACACACGAAGCCAGCACTCAGCCACTTGATCAAAAACTAAGCTACTGAGGAGTCTGCGACTGTTTTTTTTTTCATGTAAGAATCCTCGTTGCTGCTACTGAGTTAATCAGTAACAGGTAGACGGTTACAGAAACTGTGATCCGCTAGCTAGTGGAGAGCGCAAGTAGTCTCCGGAGGAGCATCGAGTATCTGTTAGTATCTCGACTCCCTTATCTAAACAGGAGGACTACATTTGAATCATGTTGAGTTGAAACAGGAATAGACATCATGACACTCGCTATATCTGTTCCGCTCCCATCTTCAGTAACCAGTGAAGTGTCCAAATACTGATTGTGCCAGTTGCAATCTGAGATATATGTCTGACCTTTCTTCAGAAAAGTGAGTGTCGGCCAAATCCTCCGGTCATTCCTTGTCTCATCATCCGCTCCAGACAATGATGGTCTGACTTTTAAACACTAATAAGACAATCCCAGAGGGGCCTAACCACACCTGCTTTATCGTGCACCATTCCACCTAGCGGTGCAAATCCAACCAATCTGTCTGCCTGCTACCCCCCCCCCCTCCCCACCACGCCAGCACACCCTGGGGTAAAAGATCCAACGGATGCTCCCTAGCTTAGATTTTTTAGTTGAAGCCATACTTTTCAAGCATATGTGTGTGCTGTTTATCCTTGTACGAGCGAAACGCCGCAGTGACTGCCTCCGCCTTCATTCTTAAACTAGATACGCCAGCGTGTCATGGAGTAAAGATCCAACGGTTATTCCTGATGTTCATTGTTTAATTTAAGCATAAAGTATTGAATTACAAATTGATATGTCATCTTCTCTCAGTGGGCTCAAGTGAAGGAAGTAGAACTGGACAACGCCAACGCTCTATTTGTGAGTCCTGATTTCTCCTTACAACCTCGATATGTGGATGACGCCAAGACTTTTTATTCCGCCCACATTTCCACCTTTGACTTGTCTGCCCCAGGGGGTGCAGAGGCGCCAATTAACGAATTTGTGACACAGAAAACTAGAGGTTTTATAAAGAATCTAATTCCTCAAGGTGAGTTTTCCACCCTGTTTGTACATAACATATAATACATTTCTATTAGAAATTATACACTATCCTCCACCTAATCCTCATCATCATCATCATCATCATCACCATCATTATCGTCGTTGCTAATTTTATCTAGAATAATGCAAACACTATCGACTCTATAACAATACTTATTATTCGTGCACACACTCTCAATGTACTTCTATAAAACAATGCAGACACCATCGACTCTATAACAATAATTATTCCTGCATACACTGTCAATGTAATTCTATAGAAAAATGCAGACACCATCGACTATGGAACAATACTTATTCTTGCATACACTGTTAATGTATTTCTATAATCTAATTCATACACCATCGACTCTTTATAAGTTCTTTATTTTTCATACACTGTTAATGTATTTCTATAAAACATTTCAGACACTAATTGTTCCATATTGTAATGGAGCACTTTGGGCTCCGAGTCCAGTGACCTGAGTTCACATGTCCGTAGAACACTAGTCTTGTAGACGGGCGCACTAGCAAAGTTGATGGAGAACTGGGCTAGTAATGTCAAGAGCGCGATGGGACGTTTGTTCGACGCCTGGTCGTCCGCTTGTCAAAATGAGGGCAAAATTGGCTACCGCATCCTCCTCACTGTCAGCCCTACAGAATGTGACGACCAGTGGCAGGAAAGTCCTTCGGAATAAGAAAGATGCAGACACTATCTTTAACAAAAGTCATTCTTATAAACACTATCACTGTATTTCTATAAAACAGAACAGACAGCACTGCTCATTTTACAAGAATCATCCTTGCATACGCTGTCAATGTATTTTTATAAAACAATGCAGATAATATCGACCCTTTAAAAAGAATCATCCTTGCATATACTACCAGTGTATTTCCATTCTATAAAACAACTCAGACAGCTTCGGCACTTTAGCAAATGTCATCCTCGCATACAATGTCAATATATTTCTTTACAACAATGCAGACATCTTTATTCTTGTAACAAGAATCATCCTTGTACATAGTGTCAATGTGTCTCGATAACATAATGCAGGCAAAATCGGACCTTTAACAAAACTCGTCATTGTCAACGCTGTTTTCTTTAACGGGACCTGGGAGGAGGTGTTCAGCACAGACATGACCGGCAAGAGAGCTTTCCATACCCTAAATAGAGGGACCATAAAGGTGATGTCCGTGCCAGTGCTGGTCTTCTTCTTGACATTCTCTTTGATGTTCTTACTCATTTGTTGTCTGTGTTATTGTTGATGGTTTTGCTGATGTTGTGGTTGATGTACTTGTATTTATGTTCTTATTGATGTTCTTTTTATCCTTGTTACAGTTTTTCTTGTTTATGTTCTTGAAGAAGAAGAAGAAGAAGAAGAAGAAGAAGAAGAAGAAGAAGAAGAAGAAGAAGAAGAAGAAGAAGAAGAAGAAGAAGAAGAAGAAGAAGAAGAAGAAGAAGAAGAAGAAGAAGAAGAAGAAGATTACAAAGTCTGTAAATCGTTTAAAGTAAGTTTAATTCTGTAAGGCCTATTTGCCAGGTGTGTTATGAATACATTTTTAGACCCAGATATTCTAGACCAGAGGTTCTCAACCCGTGGGGAATTTGCCTTCCCCCCCTCCCCCCCCCCCCCCCATGGGTTGGAAGGGGGGAATTTTAGGGTTTCCAAAGGAGGTGGGGGGAGGCGGAGAGATTAAAATTATTTCAAGATGGTGTTAATACAAGAACCAATTACTTGATATTGTTTTTCCCTCCATACTTTACGATTCTGTACTTCTCACTCTTCTGATATTTGTTTTATAACGGAAGCAGTCCCGCAAATCACGTTTTATGTAGACGTCTAGACTTGTTCTAGTGTGTGTTATTAAGTTTAGCTTCCATTTTTACGTATACTGTGTATAACGGGGGAAGGGTAATAGGGAGGAAATACAATAAGCGGGGGAGGGGGGGGGAGGAAATGACATTCTGAACATATGATGAAGGGGTGCATGGGCCAAAACAAAAGGTTGAGAGCCACTGTTCTAGACCTTTGGGCTTTGATGGGGTCATTATAACGCCTTGACCTCCTATATTATTGTCTGGTACACTTGTCAGGCTGGATCGACCCGATAGCCATGATCAATTAAAAAGAAACAGGTCATGTGTATTGACATTGGAATGCACAACTATCGGGCCGCATGTAAGCGTACTAGTCACTGAGCACGCGAGTCTGACGCCACAAAATGGTTTCTGGAAACTCTGAACAAATTTGTGCCACTTGTAGTAGCGCATGATTGTCACATTCCGCGTTACTTACAGATAACAGATAGAGTTAATAATCAGCACGATTAGCAACAAGTCTAGTTAAGAATTCTGGTTTTCTTATGACTGCCGCTTCCATCGACGATGAACTGTATTTTTCGTGGCTGACTTTTGTCAGATCTCCATAACATTTTGTGGATTTTAAAAAGGCTTATGATAGTGTCCATAGGAATAGTCTGTGTATATTTGGAATACCAAGGAAGTTAATCAACATGACCAGACTATGCATGGAAGATACTTATAATATAGTAATATATAAAGGCAGGAAAGCAGACATTTTCCAAATAACATCTGGCTTGAAACAGGGTGATGCACTATCGCCGCTACTCTTCAATCTGGCTCTAGAGAAAGTTGTAAGGAAGGTAAAGGAGGAATGTGATATTGGAGGAACATCCAAGCTGCTTGGTTATGCAGATGATATAGATATTATAGGGGAAAATGAACAAAAGACATTGGAAATATTGACTCACTTAAAGGGAAAAGCCCAACAAATGGGGCTGGTTATCAACCAAGATAAGACAGAATATATGTTAATTTCAAGATAAGGGTTGGCTAAAAACCCTGGCCACATACAAAAAGATAATATGACCATTAAAAGAACGGAAACATACAAATACCTGGGTACAATCTTTAACTGCTCCAACATCATAAGGGAAGAAATACAAACTAGAATCAGTTCTGGATATAAGATATACTATGCACTACAACATCTACTAAAATCAAATGTGCTATCTCGTAACACCAAAATCACAATATACAAAAAAAAAACACTGATCAGACCAGTTGTGCTGTATGGCTCTAAAACCTGGAGTACAACGAAAGGAGACGAAGCCTTGTTAACAAACTTTTGAGAACAAAGTTTTAAGACGCATCTTTGGGCCAATTAGGGATACACAAAGTGGAGAGTGGAAAAGAAGAAGTAACAAAGACATTTATGATCTGTTTAAGTCCCCGCTAATCAGTGGTATCATGAAGGCTAATAGACTACAATGGCTGGGGCATATAGAAAGAATGGAAGACAATAGGGAAACATACCTCGCTTACACTCAGGAAATAAATGACCGTAGACCCCGAGGTAGACCAAGAAGACGGTGGAGAGATAATATACATACAGACCTACAAGCTCTTGGAATAAACGACTGGCAAGAGAAGGTCAACCAGAGAGACGAATGGAGACGGATTGTATCTGCAGCAAAGAACCTCAATGGCTCGGAACGCTGAAGAAGAAGAAGACTTTTGTGTTGGCATTCTAGCAGCGGCCTTATGCATAGTACACCTGTGTGGGCTGTTGGGTTGTCGAGACTCCTGTCTGTTCCACTTTTCACATTGGGTTTTGAGGAGCATTTTGCGATATTCACTGGCACATACATACATTGGCACCTTTCCGTCTTGACAGACGATAGTTTGGTACATTGTGCTTCAAAAAGGCTTAATAACTACGATCCATGGCGGTGGCGAGTGTGGCTGGTAAGGCCAATTCTTGCTGCAAATGTTTGCCCACAGTAGGTGCATGTGAAAACATGGTCATTTCCACCATGTTGCACCATCTTACGTCTCTCACGCTCTGTGTGTGCTTTATCTGCAATCATTTTCTCCTTTGTCTTTATTCCATTTCTGATAGTTGCCCTCCATGCAACACGTTCAGCGGCGACGTGCTCCCAATGTGCATTATCAATGCCTGTATCAATCATGTCCCGCTTACACACATCTTTGTATCGTAGTAGAGGCCGACCCTGAGATCTCCTACCCGTCTGTAATTCACCAAAAAAAGATGTCCTTTGGTATTCTACCATCATCCATCCTCCTAACGTGTCCTATCCATCTAAGTCTACGAAGACTGAGCATGGAATACACCGTCACACAACCTGATCTTTCCAATACTTCAGTATTTGTGATTTTGTCTTGCCACTTAATACCAAGAATTCTTCGCAGACACCGCATATGAAAGCTGTTTAAACGTTTCTCTTGGCGTGAGTAAGTTGTCCAGGTTTCACTGCCATAAAGAAGAGTACTAAGGACACAGGCTTGGTAGACGAGGACTTTTGTTTTGGCAGTAAGCTTCCTGTTCTCCCAGACTCTTTTTGCTGACAAGTTCATTGTTGTTGCTGCCTTGCCAATCCTGATGTTGATTTCCTGATCGAGGGATAATTTGCTATTTACCTCTGATCCTAGATATGTAAAATGGTCTACTATCTCCAGTTCGGCGTCGTCAATAAAGATTGATGGTACACCAGGTGCACCTTGTGACATAATCTGTGTCTTCTTTTTGTTAATTGTTAAACCAAATTCAGAACAAGCATTGGAGAATGCAGATAGTAGATGTTGTAATTCTTCCTCAGAGTGGGTCGTGATCGCAGCATCATCCGCAAACAGCAACTCTCTGATTAGTACCCTGCTAATTTTGGTCTTGGCCTTCAATCTCTGAGCATTATAGATGCCACCATCTGAGCGTGAGTGAATGTATATACCGTCATCCTGATCACGAAAGGCATATTTCAGTAGAAGTGAAAAGTATATCCCAAAGAGGGTGGGGGATAGTACACAACCTTGCTTAACTCCACTCTTGATTTCAAACTCTTCTGAAGTTGAGCCATCAAACTTGATTTTACCCTTCATGCCTGTGTGGAATGATTCCACAATGGACAGAAGAGTTGGTGGGCAGCCAATCTTCTAAAGTGCTTTGAACAGACCCTCACGACTGACCAAATCGAATGCCTTTGTGAGGTCGATGAAGGCAATAAACAGTGGCTGATTTTGTTCCCGGCATTTTTCTTGCATCTGTCGCAATGAGAATATCATATCAATGGTAGACCGGTTCTGACGGAAGCCGCATTGTGATTCGGGGTAGACTTGATCTCCCAGGACTTGAAGTCTGTGCAGGACAATTCTGGCAAATACTTTCCCAACAATACACAGAAGTGAGATACCCCTATAGTTGTTACAGTCGCTCCGATCTCCCTTGTTCTTGTACAGCGTTATGATGTTTGAATCTTTGAAATCCTTGTGGGACTTGTCCTTCTCGCCAGCATAGCTCTATTAGCTGGTGTATCTGAAGAGTAAGTGTGTCTTGCCCACTCCTGATTACCTCTATTGGAATACCATCCTTACCTGGAGCCTTGCCAGATGCAAGCTCATTTATAGCACACTTAACTTCTGTTATAGTGGGAAGTGTGTCCAGGTGGTCAAGAGTTGGCAGGGCCTCTATGGCGTTGAGGGCATCATCCGCTAGCTTGGTCTCACTTGAGTAAAGCTCTAAATAGTGCTCGACCCATCTATCCATCTGCTGTTTCTTATCAGTGATGATTTCTCCAGTCAAGGTTTTCAGCGGTGCACTTCTTTTGATCATTGGACCACAGGCTTTCTTTATCCCTTCATACATGCTTCTGATGTTTCCCTTATCACTTGCGATTTGAATGGACTCACATAACTTGATCCAATAGTCATTTGCACACTGCCTGGCAGCCTTTTGTACATCCTTCCTTGCTTGCTTCAGCTCACTCAGAGTGTTACGCGTTGGTCTTTCCTTGTTTCTTAAGAGAGCTATCTTCTTTTTATCAATCAAGGGCTGCAGTATCTGGCTGTTTGCCGCAAACCAGTCCTGCCTCTTATGATCCACAGTGCCGTAAACCCCTACCGCTGTTTTATAAATAGTTTCCTTAAGTTTACTCCATTTATAATTTACTATACAACTTTCTGATGTATCATTGAAAGCGTCTTCAAGTTGCTGTTGAAATTCAAAGCACTTTCCAGGATCGTGAGTGTTAGTAATATTAATCCTGGGGCTAGACTTGTGTTTAGCTGTGTAGATTCTCTTTGGTCTCAGTCTAACCCTTGCAACAACCAAAGAATGATCTGTATCACAGTCAGCACTGTGGTAACTTCGAGTTAATGATGTATGGTTCAGATGTTGTCTCCGTGTGATAATGAAGTCCAGCTGATGCCAATGGCTGGATCTTGGATGTTTCCATGTGACCTTATGCATCTCTTTTGTTTTAAAAAAGGAGTTTGTAATACATAGGTCATTTCTAGTGCAATGCTCCAGCAGCCTTTGTCCATTATCATTCATGCGACCAATGTTGTATTTTCCATGGCACACTGGCCATGAACTCGAGTCCTTGCCCACACGAGCATTGAAATCACCGAGCATATAAATGTAGTCGGATTTTGGAACTGCCTTGATCGCAGAGTCTAGCTGCTCATAGAACGTATCCTTCACATCATCAGAGGAAGCGAGTGTCGGTGCATATGCAGTGAGAATGGTGGCAAATCCACAAGAGGTTGCCAAGCGCAGTGATAATAATCTTTCATTACCTCCAGCTGGGATATCAATCATTCCCAGTAGCGAATGAACACTGGCACAAGAACAGATCTTTATGGGAATGACCCTTTGCAGTGAAGTTGGAACCGCAACTACCTAACTGGTTAAGAATTAACGACTACAGGAATGGACCATGCCACTGAACAAAGGCTCACCTAAGGCACGTGAAAGGACAAAGGTTAGCTTGCGTCATATTATGAGGGATGAGAGAAGTCAAGGCGAAGAAAGTGACGGGGGAGACTGTGAAAACCGGCTACCTAGGTGGTCGCTATCGTCGAACAGAACCCGCGATGTAGACTGCTAGAACTATTGCAAGATTCTCTACAGGCGCTAGAGTGCCCGACTGGATGAGGCGATCAAGCCACTATAACTATCATGGCACTGGGATCCACCCAGTCTCGTAAACTAGATCTCAGCTAATTGTCACCTGCAAATTGGTCGGGAAATGGATGCGGAGAGTATGTGAACTGGTCATGCTACACAATAACTCAATGAGTTGGTATTCTGAAGACCCAGTAGTACACATACTTGCTATAGTATTTGGCTGGTTGTTGGTTGGTTGGTTGGTTGGCTGGTTGTTGGTTGGTTGGTTGGTTGGTTGGTTGGTTGGCTGGTTGTTGGCTGGTTGTTGGTTGGTTGGTTGGTTGGTTGGTTGGCTGGTTGTTGGTTGGTTGGTTGGTTGGTTGTGTCTCCTCTACAAGACTGAGCTCTTACTCTTCAACCCAATGCGTTAGCTTTCATGTGGTGTGAGCCCCGAAGAGGTGTTGCATCTATTGGAGTCACGTTGCTGTAAAAGACTTTCCTCCAGATTCGGTAAGTGGGTATCGCTTCCTGGGGAACAGAACTCCCCTACCCCTCTCTAAGCACAGAAACCACAGGCGTATGCAAGACCGGTACTGCCACTTTGCTTCTGCCAAAAGCTGTTGTTGGATGTAGCTAGGTCGTGACACAACACAGCACAGACAGAAGGCCATGATCAGGACTACAGTGTCCATGTTTCATCTGAGCGTTGTAGGTATTTCACTGCCAACAGACGTCAACCTAAAGTCCAGATTCAACATACGTCGACCAAATGTCCAGTACCAGCATATTCAACCAAATGTCCAGACAACAGACTTCAACCAAATGTCCAGTGTCAACATACGTCAACCAAATGTCCAGTGTCAACAGACGTCGATCAAATGTCCAGTGCCAACAGACGTCAACCTAAAGTCCAGATTCAACATACGTCGACCAAATGTCCAGTGCCAGCATAGTCAACCAAATGTCCAGACAACAGACTTCAACCAAATGTCCAGTGTCAACATACGTCAACCAAATGTCCAGTGCCAACAGACTTCAACCAAATGTCCAGTGCCAACATACGTCAACCAATGTCCAGTGCCAACAGACGTCGATCAAATGCCCAGTGCCAGCAGACGTCAACCAAATGTCCAGATAACAGACTTCAACCAAATGTCCAGTGCCAACAGACTTCAACCAAATGTCCAGTGCCAACAGACTTCAACCAAATGTCTAGTGCCAACAGCGGTCAACCAAATGTCCAGTGCCAGCAGACGTCAACCAAATATCCCGTGCCAAGAAGTATTCGTCCCCACGACACGCCTGAACAGTTGCCGTGGTACTATTCTGTGCTTGCCTTGCCTGCATCGGTCACACAAGGAGAGATCTGGTATGTTGCGGGGAAAGCTGCAAGAAGTCGGGGGCGCTGACTGTATGTCTTTGACCTGGGACAATCTCCAGGATTGGCACCTGGAATGTTAAAACTTTGTGAGAATCAGGAAAGACAGCATACGTGAGAGAAGGCACGAAATAACCCATCGGCAAAGAAACAAGCGGGAGACCTAACAACACACGGAGAAGAGAATTACAGACAGGGATAATCATACTGTTATGGGGGGGGGGGGACATGGAGGCGGCTGCAGGAGACAGCAAACGATGGCCGGTCTGGCATGGTTTGGTCGACGGCTTATGCTTCAGTGGGGGATACAGGGCAGAAGATGAAAAATGTTACTTGCATGTACTTTACAGTACATCGCAGTCAACCCCAGCATATTTTTTTATAGAGGGGGCTGCGTAGTTTCGAGGTATGGTGTCCGCCTCGAGTGCTGGAGGTCCCGGGTTCAAGCCCCGGTGATGCCGGGATTTTATTCTCGTGGACTTCTAGTAATAAATTTCCCCTGGTCTCTGGGTAGTGAGATCGGACGCCCAAGCGTATTGTTGCGCACGTAAAAAATCCCTTGGCAGTTGGAAATCGAAAAAGAGTAGCCTAACGGCGCTGCCCGGGCAAAATTTCGAGTTAAAAATCTACCCAAAGTATTTCATGATCCTCGGCGGTGCTACGGAGTTCGTGCACTGAGCTGAGTTTCTCCAGACTCAGGTTTGAGTTAGGAGGAGAACGGAGCACTTATGGGTTGCACCCGTGTGCCGTGATGTTGATTCATCTACTAAACTAAACTAAACTATTTTTTGGTGGGGGTGACGGCTGTTTGTGATTCCTTGGCAAGTTTGCGTTCAGAACAAGGGTAAGTCAAAACGTTATACACCACAATTATTATCTCAGCTAATAATAAAGATAGAAGCATTACATTTGCACTAATTTAAGTTTATAATCTCTTAAAGGTATATACCAAATTGCACCTCTATAAACCAGTCTAGCCATGACATAAAACAGTTGAAATTTCAGATATTAATGATGTACGTTATATGCAGTGGGTTGTCATTGAATTTTTGATCGCAGAGACATAAACTTTTTTTGTCGAACATTGTGACGAAATATGGGTTCATCATTTTGAGCCCGAGACACAGTGACAGTCAATTTATTGGCATCATCCTCAATCACCAGCGAGGAAAACATTCAAAATAACTCGATCAGTCCATCAAAGTCATGCCCACTGTTTGTTTTGATTTTTAGTTTGTTTGTTTTTTATTGGGGGGGGGGGGGGGGGACGGGACATCGATGGGGTTATTCTAGTGGATGTGCTGCCAAAAGGTGCAACCATTAGTTTGGAAATTTACATCAAAACACTCACAAAACTCAATCGTCGTTACTGCAGGATAGGCCTCACAAGAATTGAGAGCAACAGCTTCTCCTTCACGACAACGCGCGTCCTCACACAAGTTTGCAAACAAGGGAGATCATAGGGAAAATGTGGTGGAATGTACATCTTATAGTCCAGACCTGACACCATCTGATTTTCATCTTTTCGGTCCCCTTAAGAACAATTTCCATGGGACAAAGTTTAAAGACAACGAGGGAGTGATTAATGCAGTGAAGAAATAGCTTCGAGAACAGGATAAAATGTGGTGCAGATCTGGGATACATGTTCTTGTTTCAAGATGGCATAAAGCCGTTAAAGTTGATGAGCATTATGTTGAGAAGTAGAAATATTTGCTGCATATGTGCATGACCATTGTGACTAAATTTCATTTGTATTGTTATTAACGGTTAAAGAGATAATAATTATGGTGCATGCCTTTCTGACCTACCCTCATTGTTTGCCATTGCTTTTTCATCGACCGGCACTCATAGCATTTTATGAAAACTAGCACAAAGCGGTCTGCTTCCAAATGGCCCACTGGTGTGTTTAGAACGCGGTATGTTGGATTACGACTTGCAAGAATACTTCATGACTCCGAGCAGGTTCCCGCCACGGGACTGTTTGTCTCCCGAGCAGGTTCCCGCCACGGGACTGTTTGTTCCCCGAGCAGGTTCGCAACACGGGACTGTTTGTTCCCCGAGCAGGTTCCCGCCACGGGACTGTTTGTTCCCCGAGCAGGTTCCCGCAACTGGATTGTTTGTTCCCCGAAAAGGTTCCCGCCACGAGACTGTTTGTTCCCCGAGCAGGTTCCCACAACGGGACTGTTTGTTCCCCGAGGAGGTTCCCCGCTACGGGACTGTTTGTTCCCCGAGCAGGTTCCCGCCATGGAACTATTTGGTCCCCGAGGAGGTTCCCACCACGTGACAGTTTGTTTCCCGAGCCACGGCATTTAGATGCTCGCATGCCGGTCCAGAGATCAAGAGTTCGAATCCACACTGGGGCGTGTATTGTAAACTGACCTGGGCTCCCAGCTCAACCCTGGCTATTGGGCTCCCAGCTCAACCCTGGCTATTGGGCTCCCAGCTCAACCCTGGCTATTGGGCTCCCAGCTCAACTCAGGCTAATGGGCTCCCAGCTCAACCCAGGCTAAAGGACTACCAGCTCAACCCTGGCTATTGGGCTCCCAGCTCAACCCTGGCTATTGGGCTCCCAGCTCAACCCAGGCTAATGGACTCCCAGCTCAACCCAGGCTAAAGGGCTACCAGCTCAACCCAGGCTAATGGGCTACCAGAAAATATCCTGGGAGGTAAAGTCAACCGGCCCATGTTCGTCGTTCATTCTTTACAGCACGCCGCAGGCAAGCTCGGCATTTATTTGCTGTTTGTGATTTCTTAGGTAATTGTACGTTCAGTAGTTTGCCAATGCATTCTAAATGTCCCCATTGGTCTATTAAGGTATGGGTCTGGCACAATATGCAAATGCGTCTTCAGACGTGTAGAACGGTCCTGTACTGTGTTGTAAAGAAGGTGTAGAGAAAGATTAAAGATGATGGCGTCATGTGTTCTATGACACCCGCCCCCCTTTCAGGCGTGTAGAACGGTGCTGTACTTTGTTTTACAGAACGAACGAACGAACGGACTTTATTTTCAAAGGGTAACAAATTGGGCACGCAGGCCCGTCTTACATTCGGCCCTTCCAATCACTCATCTTTCGTTCATCAATAGTGCATAGGAAAAACATTGTCAAATGAATTTTGTAAATATAAACAATCCATATTGCCATGTTATGAGACACATCCACCACCCATCAACACATCCCCCATTCACCCACATATCCCCCACCCAACCACACACACACACCCCAGGCACACATACATTCCCTCACCCATCCACCACATCCCCACACCTACACACCTCCCCACCCATACACACTCCCACCAACCACACATCTCATCCACCCACACCCCAAGCACACATACATTCCCCAACCCACACATCCCCCACCCACACACATCTCCCCACCCACTCACATATCCTACACCCAGAAGATGTAGAGAAAGATTAAAGATGATGACGTCATGTGTTCTATGATACCCCCTTCTGGCGTGTAGAACGGTCCTGTACTTTGTTTTACAGAAGATGTTGTAGAGAAAGATTAAAGATAACGATATGTGTTCAATGACATCATGTTCAGGCCTGTAGAACGGACCTGTACTGTGTTTGTATTGTAGAGAAAAACAGAAGATGATGTGTTAAATAATATCCCTACAGGTGGACACAATGTTTAATGACATTACTGCGAAAATCAAGCGAGGTGTTCATGGAGCTGACGTCATTGAACTTCCTTTTGTTGGTAAACGCTTCGCTCTGTACATCGCCTTGCCACAAGCTGTCAGAGGCATAACAGACCTTGGTAATATCCAGTCTACACTATCCTCATCATGATCTCATGTATCTTAATCTTAATGATCCAATGCCGAATCCGAATTACAGTTGAACTGTCATGTGTCTTTAACACGTTCTTATCTGTGTGTTCAATATTCACTCAGACAGACTTCCTATAGACCATCCATTGATGTTATCCTTCCGCATATAACGTCTGCTTGTGCCCTGTATCCGCCATTGGAGCATAGACACTCAACCGATGCACACCAAGCCGTACTAGCCTTTGCTATCTCCTGCAGCTCAATCCGTTACATTCCACACGTATTCATTGCTATGCCCATTTCTCTTCCTGTGTCCTTGTATATGTAACAGTTGCTCCGTGTGCTTGTAGTTGTCTCTCTATAACAGTTGCTCCATGTGCGTGTTGGTGTCTCTCTATAACAGTTGCTCCGTGTGCTTGTAGTTGTCTCTCTATAACAGTTGCTCCGTGTGCTTGTAGGTGTCTCTCTATAACAGTTGCTCCGTGTGCTTGTTGGTGTCTCTCTATAACAGTTGCTCCATGTGCGTGTTGGTGTCTCTCTATAACAGTTGCTCCGTGTGCTTGTAGTTGTCTCTCTATAACAGTTGCTCCGTGTGCTTGTAGTTGTCTCTCTATAACAGTTACTCCGTGTGCTTGTTGGTGTCTCTCTATAACAGTTGCTCCGTGTGCTTGTAGGTATCTCTCTATAACAGTTGCTCCGTGTGCTTGTAAGTGTCTCTCTATAACAGTTGATCCGTGTGCTTGTAGGTGTCTCTCTATAACAGTTGCTCCGTGTGCTTGTTGGTGTCTCTCTATAACAGTTGCTACTTGTGCTTGTAGTTGTCTCTCTATAAAAGTTGCTCCGTGTGCTTGTAGTTGTCTCTCTGTAACAGTTGCTCCGTGTGCTTGTAGGTATCTCTCTATAACAGTTGCTCCGTGTGCTTGTAGGTGTCTCTCTATAACAGTTGCTCCGTGTGCTTGTAGGTGTCTCTCTATAACAGTTGCTCCTTGTGCTTGTAGTTGTCTCTCTATAAAAGTTGCTCCTTGTGCTTATTGGTGTCTCTCTATAACAGTTGCTCCGTGTGCTTGTTGGTGTCTCTTTATAATATTTGATCCTTGTGTTCCAGAGAAAAGACTTTCTAGTGATACCATGATCAAGTTATCTCGCTGTGTGTCCTATCTCACTATCTGTTCTACCTCACCATGTGTCTTTTCTCTCAGTCTATTCTATCTCACTGTGTGTCCTATCTCACTGTGTCTCCTATCTCACTGTGTGTCCTATCTCACTGTGTGTCGTATCTCACTGTGTCCTATCTCACTGTGTGTGTTATCTCATTGTGTGTCCTATCTCACTGTGTCTCCTATCTCACTGTGTCTCCTATCTCATTGTGTGTCCTATCTCACTGTGTCTCCTATCTCACTGTGTGTACTATCTCACTGTATCTCCTATCTCACTGTGTCTCCTATCTCACTGTGTCTCCTATCTCACTGTGTCTCCTATCTCACTGTGTGTCCTATCTCACTGTGTGTCGTATCTCACTGTGTCCTATCTCACTGTGTGTCCTATCTCACTGTGTCTCCTATCTCACTGTGTGTCCTATCCCACTGTGTCTCCTATCTCACTGTGTGTCCTATCTCACTGTGTCTCCTATCTCACTGTGTCTCCTATCTCACTGTGTCTCCTATCTCACTGTGTGTACTATCTCACTGTGTGTACTATCTCACTGTGTGTACTATCTCACTGTGTGTACTATCTCACTGTGTGTACTATCTCACTGTGTGTACTATCTCACTGTGTGTACTATCTCACTGTGTGTGCTATCTCACTGTGTCCTATCTCACTGTGTCCTATCTCACTGTGTGTGCTATAACATTGTGTGTCCTATCTCACTGTGTGTGCTATCTCACTGTGTCCTATCTCACTGTGTCCTATCTCACTGTGTCATATCTCATGGTGTCCTATCTCACTGTGTCCTATCTCACTGTGTCCTATCTCACTGTGTGTGCTATACCATTGTGTGTGCTATCTCACTGTGTGTTCTATCTCACTGTGTGTTCTATCTCACTGTGTGTGCTATCTCACTGTGTGTGCTATCTCACTGTGTGTTCTATCTCACTGTGTTCTATCTCACTGTGTCCTATCTCACTGTGTGTGCTATCTCACTGTGTGTTCTAGATGTGTATAAGAGACAGATCTCACTGTGTGTGGTATATCATTGTGTGTCCTATCTCACTGTGTATGCTATCTCACTGTGTGTTCTATCTCACTGTGTGTTCTATCTCACAGTGTGTTCTATCTCACTGTGTATGCTATCTCACTGTGTGTTCTATCTCACTGTGTGTTCTATCTCACTGTGTATGCTATCTCACTGTGTCCTATCTCACTGTGTGTCCAATCTCACTGTGTATGCTATCTCACTGTGTGTTCTATCTCACTGTGTGTGGTATATCATTGTGTGTCCTGTCTCACTGTGTATGCTATCTCACTGTGTGTTCTATCTCACTGTGTGTTCTATCTCACTGTGTATGCTATCTCACTGTGTCCTATCTCACTGTGTGTCCAATCTCACTGTGTATGCTATCTCACTGTGTGATCTATCTCACTGTGTGTGGTATATCATTGTGTGTCCTATCACAATGGGTGTACTATCTCACTGTGTGTCCAATCTCACTGTGTATGCTATCTCACTGTGTTTCCTATCTCACTGTGTGTGCTATCTCACTGTGTCCTATCTCACTTTGTCCTATCTCACTGTGTGTGCTATCTCACTGTGTCCTATCTCACTGTGTCCTATCTCACTGTGTGTGCTATCTCACTGTGTGTGCTATCTCACTGTGTGTGCTATCTCACTGTGTGTGCTATCTCACTGTGTCCTATCTCACTGTGTGTGCTATCTCACTGTGTCCTATCTCACTGTGTCCTATCTCACTGTGTCATATCTCACTGTGTCCTATCTCACTGTGTCCTATCTCACTGTGTCCTATCTCACTGTGTGTGCTATCTCACTGTGTGTGCTATCTCACTGTGTGTCCTATCTCACTGTGTGTGTGTGATCTCACTGTGTCCTATCTCACTGTGTGTGCTATACCATTGTGTGTCCTATCTCACTGTGTGTGCTATCTCACTGTGTCCTATCTCAATGTGTCCTATCTCACTGTGTCATATCTCACTGTGCGTGCTATCTCACTGTGTGTGCTATCTCACTATCTGTCATATCTCACTGTGTGTGCTATCTTACTGTGTGTGTGTGATCTCACTGTGTCCTATCTCACTGTGTGTGCTATACCATTGTGTGTCCTATCTCACTGTGTGTGCTATCTCACTGTGTCCTATCTCAATGTGTCCTATCTCACTGTGTCATATCTCACTGTGCGTGCTATCTCACTGTGTGTGCTATCTCACTATCTGTCATATCTCACTGTGTGTGCTATCTTACTGTGTGTCCTATCTCACTGTGTGTGCTATCTCACTGTGTGTGCTATCTCACTGTGTCTCCTATCTCACTGTGTGTGCTATCTCACTGTGTGACCTATCTCACTGTGTCCTATCTCACTGTGTGTGCTATCTCACTGTGTGTGCTATCTCACTGTGTCCTATCTCACTGTGTCCTATCTCACTGTGTGTGCTATCTCACTGTATGTTCTATCTCATGGTGTGTGCTATCTCACTGTATGTTCTATCTCACTGTGTGTCCTATCTCACTGTATGTTCTATCTCACTGTGTGTGCTATCTCACTGTATGTGATGTAACAGTGTGTGTCCTGTCTCTGTGTCTGTCCTATCTCACTGTGTATCCTATCTCACTGTCCGTCCTATTTCATTGTGTGTTATTTCACTGTCTGCCATAGCTCACTGTGTGTGCTATCTCACTGTGTCCTATCTCACTGGGTGTGCTATCTCACTGTGTCCTATCTCACTGGGTGTGCTATCTCACTGTGTGCTATCTCACTGTGTCCTATCTCACTGGGTGTGCTATCTCACTGGGTGTGCTATCTCACTGTGTGTGCTATCTCACTGTGTGCTATCTCACTGTGTGTGGTATATCATTGTGTGTCCTATCACAATGGGTGTACTATCTCACTGTGTGTTCTATCTCACTGTGTGTTCTATCTCACTGTGTGTTCTATCTCACTGTGTGTTCTATCTCACTGTGTGTTCTATCTCACTGTGTGTTCTATCTCACTGTGTGTTCTATCTCACTGTGTCCTATCTCACTGGGTGTTCTATCTCACTGTGTGTTCTATCTCACTGTGTGTGCTATCTCACTGTGTGTTCTATCTCACTGTGTGTTCTATCTCACTGTGTGTTCTATCTCACTGTGTGTTCTATCTCACTGTGTGTTCTATCTCACTGTGTGTTCTATCTCACTGTGTGTGCTATCTCACTGTGTGTTCTATCTCACTGTGTGTTCTATCTCACTGTGTGTCCAATCTCACTGTGTGTGCTATCTCACTGTGTGTTCTATCTCACTGTGTGTGGTATATCATTGTGTGTCCTATCTCACTGTGTATGCTATCTCACTGTGTGTTCTATCTCACTGTGTGTTCTATCTCACAGTGTGTTCTATCTCACTGTGTATGCTATCTCACTGTGTGTTCTATCTCACTGTGTGTTCTATCTCACTGTGTATGCTATCTCACTGTGTCCTATCTCACTGTGTGTCCAATCTCACTGTGTATGCTATCTCACTGTGTGTTCTATCTCACTGTGTGTGGTATATCATTGTGTGTCCTATCACAATGGGTGTACTATCTCACTGTGTGTCCAATCTCACTGTGTATGCTATCTCACTGTGTTTCCTATCTCACTGTGTGTTCTATCTCACTATGTGTGGTATATCATTGTGTGTCCTATCTCAATGTGTGTGCTATCTCATTATCTGTCATATCTCACTGTGCGTGCTATCTCACTGTGTGTGCTATCTCACTATCTGTCATATCTCACTGTGCGTGCTATCTCACTGTGTCCTATCTCACTGTGTGTCCTATCTCACTGTGTGTGCTAAATCATTGTATGTCCTATCTCACTGTGTGTCCTTACTCAATGTATGTTCTATCTCACTATGTGCTATATAATTATGTGTGCTATCTCATTATGTGTGCTATATCACTGTGTGCTATCTCATTATGTGTGCTATCTCATTATGTGTAATATCTCACTGTGTGCTATCTCATTATGTGTGCTATTTCATTATGCGTGCTATCACACTGTGTATCATATTTCACTGTATGTGCTATATCATTGTGTTCCTATTCCGCGGTGTGTGATATCTCACTGTGTTCTATCTCACTGTGTGTGCTATCTCACTGTGTGTGCTATCTCACTGTGTGTTCTATCTCACTGTGTGTGGTATATCTTTGTTTGTCCTATCTCACTGTGTGTTCCATCTCACTGTGTGTCCTATCTCACTGTGTGTCTTATCTCACGTTATGTCCTATCTCACTGTATGTGCTATCTCAATGTATATCCTATCTCAATGTGTCCTATCTCACCGTATGTTCTATCTCAGTGTGCCCTATCTCACTTTCTGTGCTATATCATTGTATGACCTATCTCACTGTGTGTGCTATATCATTGTGTGCCCTATCTCATTGTGTGTGCTATATCATTGTGTGCCCTATCTCACTGTGTGTGCTATATCATTGTATGTCCTATCTCACCGTATATGCTATCTTACTGTGTGTGCTATCTCACTGTGAGTTCTATCTCGCTATGTGTGTTTTTTATCCATCCGTCGAGCTGTTCAGTCGTATTTTGTGTGTGTGTGGTAATGGCAATGTCGCCTGTGTCGACCCAAAGACGTACATGTCTCAGCGAGGGACGGAACTGGTCACATCACGTAATCATGTCTTGGACTTGTATATATAACAGCCTATATATATATATATATATATATATATATATATATATATATATATATATATATATATATATATATATATATATATATATATATACACACACACACATACCAACACACCGCGCGCACACACACACACAATAAGAGAGGGAGAGAGAGCGAGAGAGAGAGAGAGAGAGAGAGAGAGAGGGAGAGAAACCTGCTAATGATCTACATTTAAGATGTACACCAACATGTCACGCCAACCTACATTTCAAAATGAACAAGGAAGATTAATTAATTTCACTGGGCAGCAATATGCAGATCTCCTAATCAAATGGGCAAAAAAGACGGTGACCAGAAAATGAGAGATAGTGCACACTCACAATCTTGTTTTGCTACATGATAACATGCCCTTTCACAAAGTACGGCTCATGCAGCAAACTGCTAGTGATTTGAATATTGAGATTCTTTCACATTTACTCTTCTCTTCTGATTTAGATCCCGGTTGTTTTTCTCTAGTTGGTGAAGCAATCAAGCATATGAAAAAAAAGGAAAATCAGCTGGGCCAGATAGAATCACAATAGAAGAATTAGAAGTAATGGGAGAATTTTGAGTAGATATATTAACCAAAATGTTGAATGATATTTATAGCAGTGGATATATACCAAGCGATATGTTGAAATCTGTATTTATAGCTATACCAAAAAGACCAGGAGCAATTGAATGCGAAGAATTTCGTACAATTAACCTCATAAATCATGTCACTAAACCTCTCTCAGAATTATAATTAGAAATACAAGGAAGAAAATAAAAATGTAAATTGGTGAAGAACAGTATGGATTTGTGGAAGGAAAAGGTACAAACAATGCAATATACACATTACGAACACTATTAGAAAGATCAGTAGAGACAAAGAAAGGCATATATTTGTGCTTCATAGATTATACTAAGGCATTTGATAAAGTAAAACGTGATAAATTGATTAAAATGTTGGAAGATATTAACATTGATGGGAAAGATCTCAGAATAATAACAACTATTTACTGGAACCAAACAGCAGCAATTAAAATGGGAAATAAAGAAGGAAATTATGAACACATAAAGTTGGGAGTAAGACAGGGATGTGTTTTGTCACCGGATCTCTTCTCCCTCTATAGCGAAGTAATAATGAGAGAGATCAAAGAAAAGCCAGGAATAATATTTGGAGGTTATAATATAAATAATATACGCTATGCAGATGACACAGTATTGATAGCGGATAATGCAACAGATCTACAACAATTGTTGGACATTGTAGTAACAGAGAGTGCAAAGAAAGGACTCTCCTTGAATATCAAGAAAACAGTAACAATGGTGATATCAAAGAAACAGGTGACACCCAAATGTGAAATAGAGATAGAAGGGGAAATTCTTCACCAAGTGGATAGTTTTAAATATCTAGGGACATTTATAACATCAGATGGAAGATGCACAACAGAGAGTAGGAGCAGAATAGGGCAAGCAAAGGCTGCATTTAAAAAAATGAAGAATATCTTTTGCAAAAAGTCGCTATCATTGAATGTAAGAAATAGAGTGCTGAAGAGCTATATAGAACCTGTTTTGCTGTATGGCTGTGAATCTTGGAATATAAATGAACAAATTAGGAAGAGATTGGAAGCAACAGAGATGTGGTTCCTTAGACGAATGTTGCGAATTCCTTGGACTGCCAAAGTAACTAACGACGAATGCCTTAAAGAGGCTGGCTAAACTAGAACATAATATACAAAAATAAGAAAGAGACAAACAGCTTTTTTTGGTCATGTGATGAGAAGAGAGCCGCTGTAGAACATCGTGACAACTGGAAAGATCGAGGGGAAGAAAGGCAAAGGCAGACCACGAGAAATGATGCTGGATGGATTGCGACGGTGGCGTGGAGGAATATCAACGGCAGAGTTGATCCAGAAAACCAAAGACCGAGAGAGATCTGTGGAGTCTTGAACGCCTACGCCAGTCGGCACGGCACTTGATGATGATTGTTTGTTTTTTCTACCTAAATCTTACAAACAAATATAGCTCAAAGTAAATCACGTTGACAATGACGAGAAGGTGATACTGACATGTGATAACTGGTTTAGTTGGAATACTGTGGTGTTCTCTTTCCACTAAGTCATTTCAGAATCAAGCGGGAATTGCATAATTGTGTGTCCATGTAGGTGGTGGCTGTATTGAACAGGAAGAAATACTATAAATAATGTCATCTGTCTATGAAATTTCCTTCACAGTCAGGTTAATGACTGATAACCACCCACTTGTATATTGTTATATCTTTGTTTACTGCAATAACCAGTAACAGAAATAATCACCGGACAACGAAAGTTGTGCTGTATTTGCTGTAAACAATAAACAGCAAGCGAACGTATAGTGTTCTATGTTTCTCTAGTATTCGGTAACCTGACAATAGACACTGTTGTATGCTTGTTGTATGCAATCAGCAGACAATGATTATTGTTGTACGTTTGTGTTAACAATAACCAGCAAGATAATGCATATTATCCAATGCCTCTAGCTTGCAGTCACCAGACAATGAATATTATTATATGTTTCTGGATGCAATCAGCAGATAATGAGTATTGTTCTATGTGTCTTGTATACACACAGAAGACAGTGTACATTGTTTAATATAATTTGTATAAATTAAGATACAACAAATAGTTTTCAATGCTTCATGCATACAATGATCAACAAGAGAATGAATATTGCTATATGTTTCAGTGATCAGTCACCAGAAACAGAACAGTATTGTATGTTTCTTGGTATATAATCAGCAGACAACGATTATAGTTCTATGTATGTAGAACCAATACATAAACACCCCAATTCACCTGTTGCAGAAAATCGTCTAAACACGCCTGGAGCCATGAATGCATTGTTTGAAGATCTTGAGTTTGACAAAGTCCAACTCGCTCTTCCAAAGTTTAAAATCGAATCGGAGTTTGATTTGAAAAAGGTGCTTCGGGAGCTAGGCATAAGAAACGCATTTTCTGAAGCAGCCAACTTCCAAGGAATTAGTAATCAGGGTATGTTTACTGTGTGTGTACCAGGAGCCACACTGTATGTTTTTATTTCACTCATTACGTGGCGTCTTTGTTGTAACTTTTCAACAACACGAACTGCTGCTGCTGTGGCTACTGCTATTACCACTACTACTATAACAACGACTACTACTACTGCTGCTACTGCCACCACTGCTTCTGCTATTACTGCTATTACCACTCTACCGGGATGGGTGCGGTAGTTATAATGTATGTTCACTGTCTTCGAAATTCTGCCCACCTCTATTTTAGTGTTGCCCGGCTGAGGATCCAGGACAACAGACTACAGTATGGTTACTATCTGCAACAGACACTTAACTCCAACACGACTAACAACCTCACTTTGAGAAACGAGAAACATAGAAATTGTTATTAGAGAATACTTACCTAATAACGTTTTCTTCTTCTTCTTCAGCATTCCGAACCATTGAGGTTCTTTGCTGCAGATACAAGCCGTCTCCATTCGTCTCTCTGGTTGACCTTTTCTTGCCTGTCGCTGATTCCAAGAGCTTGTAGGTCTGTATGTATATTATCTCTCCACCGTCTTCTTGGTCTACCTCGGGTTCTACGGTCATTTATTTCCTGAGTGTAAGCGAGTTTTGTTTCCCTATTATCTTCCATTCTTTCTATACGCCCCAGCCATTGCAGTCTATTAGCCTTCATGATAACAGTGATTAGCGGAGACTTAAGCAGATCATAAATGTCTTTGTTGCTTCTTCTTTTCCACTCTCCACTTTGTGTATCCCTAATGGGCCCAAAGATGCGTCTTAAGACTTTGTTTTCAAAGGTTTGTAACAAGGCTTCGTCTCCTTTAGTTGTACTCCAGGTTTCAGAGCCATACAGCACGACTGGTCTAATCAGTGTTTTGTATATTGTGATCTTGGTGTTACGAGATAGCGCATTTGATTTTAACAGATGTTGTCGTGCATAGTATATCTTATCTAATAACATAATAAAATAACGAAACAACGGTGGATGCTTTAGGAAGGGACCAGTACTGTAGGTGATATCATCCTCAAGGCAAGGACGGGTCAGGATTGAACTGTCAATTTGATGGGATAGATGCGGATCTTTGGAGAGGATATCACCTGGTGGTCGTAGATCACCTGGTGGTCGTAGGAGTTATCCCTGCGACACTAGACCGGCGTCCTGTGTGTATAATCTCTTCTCTGGCTGTTGCCCCCCCCCCCCTCAGGTCAGGACACGTACTTTCAGCTTCAGGGGGCCTTTTGAGTCTCTCGAATAAAGACGACTAGCTCTCCCAGCAGCCTATACTTCCTAGGAGTAACATTGATGTTGTGACATGTCTTTGGTCCCTGGCTGACGTGAAGTGGAAACTATCATCGCCAGCATACAAAAGGGAAGGGATGGGGGGGGGGGGGGGGGGGGGGGTCCTGAAACAATAACTACTCAGGTGTACCAATCCATATAGACTCTTACTTTTCTACATGATATAACCTGTACACAGGCCAACTTTCTCCTGGACTTTCAGTTCCTTTAGGAGCAGACCAATATCTGGCGTCTGGTCTCCAGTTCATTTTCTCTGATAGACTGGACAGGTTTTGGGGGTTAGAGCGTTAATTAACATTAACTCACATCTCTCTGTGCATTCAGCATCCGTTTCACGATCCAGTCTATAGAGTTGATGGGTTAATACAGGAGGATGGTAGAGCCCAATGCACTCCTATGGACATCAATGGTTAGTGAGGCAGGTCAAGACATCCTGGACCAACACAGTCTGGCATATATAAAAGATTGTGTAAATGTGTACGGGCAGCACAGGTGTGCATTCACAGAGAGAGAGAGAGAGAGAGAGAGAGAGAGAGAGAGAGAGAGAGAGAGAGAGAGAGAGAGAGTTGTTTGTGTAAGGCCTTCACAGCTATCTCACTCGGGTACGAAGAAAGGCCATGTGTGTATTTAAAGACAACACAGCCAAAGTATACGTGTGTATACAGACAACAACGATGGCATATTGTTATGGCAGGATAATTGGTGTGTGACTATAATAATAACCTTGCTGAGCACACCCGGTTATTCATCAACTGGCCTGGGTGTAGATAACAACTTTCCAGCTCAGCGCCCTACAACAGGTAACAGACAGTAGGTGGGTTAGTGCAACGCCGCTGGTCTCTGTCACGCCACATGATGATGATACAAGAGTACTGGCTTCTAACTTCCCTAAGATGGGAGTCATGTGAAAGCTTTGTACTCGAGGAATTACTATTCAGAAGATTTGCTCCTATTAGACCAGTGGTTCTCAACCGGTGGGGAGTTCCCCACCCCCGGGGGGGGGGGAATTTTTAGGGTTTCCGGGGGGTGGGGGGAATTAAGACTATTTCAAGATCGCATTAATACAAGAACCAGTTACATGATATCGTTTTTTCCTCTAAATTTTACGGTTCTGTACTTCTCGCCCCAATGAAAATCGGTTTATAACCTAAGTAGACCCGCAAATAACATTTTATGTAGATGTCTAGACTTGTTCTAGTATGTTTTATTAAATTTAGCTTCCATTTCTATGTATACTGTGTAAGGGTGGGTGGGGGATTTATAGGGAGGAAATTTGAAAGGGGGGAATGACGTTCTGAACATACGTTAAGGGGGGGGGGGGGGGCACGGGCCAAAAAAGGTTGAGAACCACTGTATTAGACACTTCCTTTCAGAGACAAGATTCAACGAATTCTTGAAAACGAATCGACCAGACTCGGGTCAGAACTGTCTCTAACTATGTTATTTTTGCCTGGCCGACGTACGGCTTTTCCAGAATAAATCTGGGTGAAAGCACAGCGTCCATAGCTGGAAATCTTTTTTTCCCCCCGCGTTTCCATCCTGTTTCATGATATTGCGGTCAACACCAGCATCTTTCAGCTGTATGTTGATTCCTAGGCTAGATTACGCTCATCGGCACGCCACGACTTTCTTTGTAGCGACCGCTCCATACTTTCATAAGTCACTGGCGCGACTCGAACCACTTCTAATTCTCGTGAGCTCACGTCACCACGAGACTATTCGGGATTACTGGAGAAAGCTGCTAACCCCTCGGTCAGGCAGCCGGCTAGCTGGAAATCTTTGCTACTGAAAATTCACCTTTAGATGTATCGACCCGGCACAATTAGAAATGGTTCCTTAACTTTAATTTTATGACAGGAAAGCCTACAGGATTAGGCTGTAGATCGACGCCCTATGTTAAAGGCGACGCATGGAATGCGACTCGTTCCTGAGCCACCCTTCCTTCCCAGTGAGAGGAATTAGAATGATCGTTTACCTAATCTGGCCTGAATGTTATCTCGGAATCAAATCTGGATTCGGAAAATAGCCCGGAGATAATTTTGCACAAGGTGAAGAGAGTTCATCAATCACGAATTCTCTTCAGGATGCACGGATTGGATCTACGTATTTATCCGTGTACACTCCTAAAGATGACCTCTCTACCTTGGGAGCGAGTGAGTTTCACTTGCTCCCCTAAATAAATTTTCCCAAATTCCCGAATGACAAGGGAAATGTCGTCTCGGGGTGCTCAGTGCGTCACAGGCAAGTGGAGCCGGTGATAAAACCAAACAAAAGGGGGCAGATAAGATGAGAGTCCAGATAGAGATCCGCTTACGTTTCGTTACAAGCACTGTAACTTTTGCTACTACTACTACAACTACCACTACTACTACTATTACTATTACTACTGCTGCTACTACTGCCACTACTACTACTACTACTACTACTATTACTATTACTATCTTTTACAACTAATATTATTACTACTACTACTGCCACTTCTACTACTACTACTACTACTACTACTACTACTACTACTACTACTACTACTACTACTACCACTACTACTACTACTACTATTATTGAATATATATCTTCACATTATTGTTATTTTATCTTGTACTTTTGCAACGTCTTACGTGCATGCATAATAAAACATATGCCCTTCTTGCACGCTACATAGAACAGACTGACCAGAAAGACGAGCCCGCCAGATCAGAGGACCACAACAACACTCTCTCAGTTGTGCGAGGGGGTCGGGACAGACGAATAATGGACAATCACAGTTGACATATTGCGTGCGATGCTCAAGAAATCACCTAACACCGCCCCAGGCCCAGACGGCATCCGATATGGTGACCTAATGGTGATATCAGATGATGACATGGAAGAACTGGCCAGAGAATTCAACACCAGTATCCAGAGGGGTCAGGTCAAAGAAGAATGGCTACACAGCTACTTGCTGCCGCTGCCAAAACCGAACAAAGACCACTCCAAGATAAGCGGCTACAGAATCATTACGATGCAGAATACTGTTGGCAAGCTACTGGAGAAAATTGTAGCACACAGACTTGCTTGGGACTTGGAACTAGCTCGGCTGCTTCCCGCCCACACTTGGAGGATACAGACGCAATAAAGAGTCATGGCTGAATGCGGCGGTCTTTGCTCAAGATGTTTACGAAGGATTTCAGGTCAGAGAAGAGACATGTGCGGCCGCCATAGACTTAGAGGACGCATATAACAGAGTATCTTTCGAGCGCTTGATGCAACCCCTCCTCAGACTGAAAGTGCACCCTCACCTTGTACGAGGGATAGCTGCAGTTCTACTCCAAAGGAAGGTGGTGCTAAGATGCGGGAGTTGGTCTTCTGAGCCGATAACGATATGTCCAGGATTGCCGCAGGGTTCACCACTGTCACCAGTACTATTCAACGTGTATACGGTGCCGATCACTGAACAACAGTTGGAGGGGAGGGGTAGGACTCTATCATTCGTTGACGACATCCTCGTGTATCGACAGGGTCGAGATAGACAGGCGGTTGCCAACTATATGCAGGGCGAACTAGATCGAATTTCCTCATGGTGTGCTGATGCCGATGCCCTTGTCAACCCTGCAAAGGCAACGGTTACATGGTTCTCACTAAACAACCATATTGTGAAAACAGACCTGCCGGCAGTAAGAATGGATGGGAGCATTCTGAGTAGAACCCAGTCAATGACATATCTTGGCGTGAGGCTTGATCGTAGCCTGTCCTTCAGAGATCATGTCGATTATGTCATAACGAAGGCTCGAAAAGGTTTGGCAGCAATGAGAGTCATGGCGACTGCCAATATCGAGCAAAGACTGCTATTACTTCTGTTCCAAGGACTTGTGCTTTCACGCATCGAGTATGCCCTGGCCATCCTCACTGTCAGCCCTACACAGATTGGAAGACTTGAAAAGGTACAAAACGAAGCCATGCGCATCATTTTGGGCTGCACGAGAGACACCAGCTGTGTAGCAATGAGATACCTCCTTGACTTCCCGACAATGGAACACAGGATCAAGATCTGGAGAGCTCGTGCATACTTAAAAATAAGTGCAGATGAGCAGCACCCTCTGCATGACGCTGTATTCAGAGAAAAGGGTGACAGGCTAAAGAGGGGCAAATCATGGATGGGTCGGGCGGAAGATGTCGTCGGACAGGTCTGCAGTCTTACCAGTATCAACCCCGGCAAGGAATGGGTGCCGGTGCCTCCAGCTTTTAAGTGTACCTTCTCCTGCATTATCACACTCGACAGACGGTGCAGAGAGCAGAACCCTGCCGCTGTCAATGCAGAGGTTAACGCGCTCATCTATGATCACTCAGATAGCCCCGAAGTGCTCATCTATACAGATGGATCTGTTGTAAAGCAGCAGAGAAGTGCGTGGGCATTTACAGCCCGTTCAGCGGGCCGAACCGTTCAAGAATCCAGTGGTGCCCACTCTATGACCACGAGCAGCATGACGATGGAGGTGATGGCAGTTACACAGGCTTTCATATGGCTGGAATCACAGCATTATACCAACGTGTGTGTACTAAGTGATTCAATGAGCATGATTCAGAAGGTCGAAGCTGGATCTGTACGTAGACAGTGGACTGAGTCGCTGCGGAAGTCTGTTGTCCGCAAAGTCACCTTCATCTTCGTCCCGGGACATGCGGGAGTCGAGGGAAATGAACGAGCTGATAAATTGGCTGGCTCTGCACCCCCTGTAGATGGCCAGCCCATGGATCGTGCGGATGTTATTAACGCCCTTAAAGATATGGCGAGAACAGAGGATTTTGACGCCAGTGATTCCACATCGCTTTCCAGGATGAAAGACCTGGGAGTAAGAATCGGCACAGCCAGACGCGAGAGGTACATCGGGAAAACAAAGCGCCTCGTCAACCAACACAGAACTGGCACTATTAGCCACCGGACGCTGATGCATATGCTGGGGGGGGAGGATCTGAGCACCTATGGACATGTCCGGAGTGCAACGAAGATACCCCAACTGATAACTAACTAACTAATAAAACATAATAAGCCTACAGTTTAGATGCATATAGGTTCCAATCCGCATCGGGCCGGAAGCTTAAAATTGCCTGAACTCCTGCTTAAAATGTGAACCCGGAAATGGTTTTGACCAGTAAATGTGACCGGGTGACGCTGACCACATAATTCAGCGAGTGTCCAGTGGTCTATACAATTATGGATTTGACCAATGTACCGTAAGGCGAGTAAGAGGCCTCTGTTCTGTTATATAATCGAGTATGTAATCTGCTGAACACATCCCAGTGAGGTGTCAATTGAATGACTGCATCATCTTCCACAACGGTAATCTGCATTGCTGGCACAGTGACAGCCCCACACCCACAACACGTGATTAGTTATTCTATATTATGTTTCAGGTGACCTCTACATCTCTGATGCTTTTCACAAAGCTGTTATTGAAGTCATGGAGGCCGGAACTGTGGCATCAGCGGCCACAGCCTTTATTGGGACTAACAGATTCTTCCCTGGGTCACCATTCATAGTTGACCATCCTTTTCTGTTCTTCCTTAGAGACAAAGAGACAAACATTGTTCTGTTCCACGGAAAATATTCCGGATAAACCCGAATTATTGCGATTGTAAGATTGCAAGTGGTAAAATAAAGAGATAAATTGGTAGGACAGGCAGTGCCTTTTGTGTTTACTTTCGTTTAAAATGGATCATTTGCATTGCACACGATGTAGCTGGTAATTTCTGCAACCTCCTTATCCTACACATCATAAAAGGATAATCTTAGCCCAGTGCACAACTTCAAAGCAGACAGCGATGCCTGTATCAGAAAATCTTAAATGCTTTTATCAGAACCAGACATGCTATTACAATTCCGTGTCTGGTATTCCAATTTGAGATTTTGCCAATGGGTTATCAAGTGTAAGGCTTTCAAATATTCTAGGCAACTGTTTATGAGGTTCGTTGGCCATTAACCTTCCTTGTCGTCTTTCAGATCTTGCTTTCAGATCTACCAATTGATGGGGAAAACCTTTTTTTGCGCGTATCCTTTACAGGACATCGCTGTCAACAGCAGCATCTTTCAGCTGTCTGTTGATTTCTTGGCAAGATTACGCTCAGTATTTTGCCATTGCTTTCTGAGCGGCCGGCTCAGTTCTCCCGCAAGTCACCAGCGGGGGTCGAACCGCTTCTAGCTCTCGTCTGCTACGAGACGCTGTGTGATAAACGGGATTATAGAGAAAGTGTTGTAACCCCTCGGCCAAAGAGACCAGCGGGGAAAACCTTAGACTTGTAAAAACCATATATTGAGAGAAAACCAAGCTGCCATAAATATTGATAATGAAGTCAGTCAATATCAGCCTATTAAGAGAGGTGAGCCACACAGATATGTAGTAGTCTTCAGATTTTTTTTTCCTCTACCGTGAACATTTTTTTTTTTGCATATCCTTTTGTCCTGTTAAAATCCCGAGAGAAGACTGGATTCAACAAGCACATCTTTAAACTTATTATCTGTTGGGATTATTGACTGACTTTGGTCTACACTCCTCTCTCTTCTGTTCTTCCCTTCCATATATCTATTTCTTTCTCTCTCTCTATTATTCCCTCAACACATACTCCGACAACAGTTCCTTTCAACGATAAGATAAAAGATTTATTATAAAAAACTATGTCTGGTGTATGTATGGATATTGTCTATGTAGTTGGTATGTTCTTCTAGTGTGGTTGCCAGATAAGATGTAGATAGATAGTCTCCGTGGTTTCTCTCGTCTCTTCTCTCAGCTAGAGTACAGGACATGACATAGATATAACAGAACGGTCTCACCCTGACAGCTCCGTCTGCTTGAGTCGGTAGATATATCCGTGTTTTGTAATGAAAAATGTTCACCACTGTATGAATGTATTTAACCCGATCACCATATGCTGTCAGCGTACAGAATGTTCTGTATTATCTTATAGCGTTCTTAATTCCATCCTGGAAAACACATCGAGTTTCTCGTGTTCTATAATTTTGTCCTGTAAAAGTTCTACACTGGATAGTTCTTAATTGATATAGGCACTTTGTATGCACCTTGCAACTCTTCGATACTGAGTAATTTGAGTCTTTTTTCTTTAGTTTGTATGATCTCTATTTTCCGTTCTCTGTCCTCCTGACTTATTAAGATGCCACTTCTTTTCCTTCCTTTCTTATGCACAAGTGTCGTGCGTTATTACTTTAAAGTGCTTTCTCGAGGGTTATCAACACTGGGTGAACCTGACCACAGCCATCTGTGTTCATCTCCTAGTTGATAAGTCCCGCACTGGTATGGAAACCTGTGTGATATACATTTAATAATGAGAATCTGTGTCTGCTTCCTCTTCTCTCCTATGTGAGTGTCTTTTCCTCCAGCCGAAATGAAAAGGCCTTCCGAAAAAACCCACTCTGACATAGGATAGAAGATTCACCTAACGTCTATATTATTCCTACTAATAGAAAGCAATGATAAATGCTATTCATTCACATCTATATTCCTATGCTAAACTATAGCTAATATATTTATACCTTATTTAGGCATCTATGTTCCTGGAATCGAAATAACACTTAGCGAATAACACCACTATTATCCCCTCTTTCCATCATTAGGGACGTGTATTTCTATTCCCACTCAAGAACATATCTCCTTCAGGTCAGTTTGGAACACACACTAACTTTACACAAAGAATTGACCCTCTTTATATCGGTCATTTATGCCGCATAGTCCCTTGACATTGCTGGACACCTCACATCCAGACTGCATTATCATTGATTAGTGGAAAATTACCGCTCTGAACCGTTTCCATTCTTCATACATTCAGACCGCCATATGCTATCCAATAATGCTTGTCGGCCTTTGTTGCAAACCAATTTTTCCACGCGACAGTTTACCTGTACTGTTGGCCTCCTTCTGGGTCTTGACCTAGAAACTCATGCGCCTGGTCACTCCTTTCTGGGTTAACCCTTCTCCTACCTGGTTGAGTCGGGTATACAGTCGTCCATCTGGGAATCGTTAACTCTTCAGTATTTCATGACACCTTTACAGGACATCGCTGTCAACACCAGCATCTTTCAGCTGTCTTTTGATTTCTTGGCAAGATTACGCTCAGTAGTTTGCCATTGCTTCTGAGCGGCAGGCTCAGTATACCGCAAGTCACCAGCGGGGGTCGAACCGCTCCTAGTTCTCTCCCGCTACGAAGACTCTGCGTGATAAACGGGATTACGGAGAAAGTGTTGTAACACCTCGCCATAGAGACCGGCTCTACTGTGAACATACTTTAGAAATTCCAGATGATATGAGAAGAATCACCATTGATGGGACTTTAACATCAATAAGTTTAGATATGCGGATCATAAAGTATTATTTGCAGACAATGAACAGGATCTGCAACATTAGGAGATGCGGGTTATTTTACACCAGTGAGGAACTAGAGTTGAATTAAAGTGAAAAAATCACAGATTAGGGTCGTTCCTGGGAAAAAACAAAAACCAAATGTAATAGGAATATTCTTAATCAAGTGAGTCAGTACAATTATCTCTGAGTAGTAGTAACATCCAAAGGTAGGTGCTTTGAGAGATTATTAAAAATATCGCTATAGTGAAGGCAGGGCCTTTGCAAGATAAAAAAAAAAACATAATGACCAAAAAAGAGATATATCTGTCTGTGATCTATAGGAGGGAAATGGAGAATGGAGATATCTGTGTGTGTGTGAATATGTGAGACGACTGGGTATGGGATATATGTGTGTGATCTATGGAAAGGGAAAATCGAACTTGGAGATAATGTGATGATCTATGGAAGGAGACCGGTGCATAGAGAAATACGTGTGTGATCTATGGAGGAGACTGGGACTGGAAATATCCGTGTGTGATCTATGGGAGGGGACTGGGGCATGGAAATATCCGTGTTGATCTATGGGGGGAGACTGGAACAATAGATATCTGTGAGTGATCTATGGGAGGGGACTGGGACATGGAAATATCTTGTGTGTGATCTATGGGAGGAGACTGGGACATGGAAAATCCGTGTTGATCTATGGGAGGAGACTGGTGCATGGAAAAATCTGTGTGTGTGATCTATGGGAGGAGACTGGGACATGGAAATATCCGTGTGTGATCTATGGGAGGGACGGGGCATGGAAATAACCGTGTGTGATCTATGGGAGGGGCTGGGACTGGAAATATCCGTGTGTATCTATGGGAGGAGACTGGGGCATGGAATATCCGTGTGTGATCTATGGGAGGAGACTGGGGCATGGAAAATATCGTGTGGGGATCTATGGGAGGGACTGGGACAGGGAAATATCGTGTGGGGATCTAGGGGAGGAGACTGGGACAGGGAAAATACCCGTGTGTGATCTATGGGAGGAGACTGGGCAGGAAATATCTGTGTGTTGATCTATGGGAGGAGACTGGGACATGGAAATATCCGTGGTGATCTATGGGGGGAGACTGGGCATGGAAATATCTGTGTGTGTGATCTATGGGAGGACTGGGACATGGAAATATCGGGGTGTGATCTATGGGAGGAGACTGGGCATGGAAATATCTGTGTGTGTGATCTAGGGAGGAGACGGGACATGGAAATATCCGGTGTGATCTAGGGGGAGGAGCTGGAACATATAGATATCTGTGGTGATCTATGGGATAGACTGGAGTAAAAAAGATATCGGGAAACATGGTGTCTGATATTGAGAGGAGACTGGGTATGGAGATATATGTGTGTGATCTATGGGAGGAGAGTGGAACATGGAGATATATGTTGTAAGAATATCATCTGCAAATGTTAGTATCCTTCCAATCCCTGGTGCTTCATGGTGGACTACGATGTGGTCTGCAAAAATGATGGTAGACCGACTAGAATGGCAAAGGCTTGGCGATGCAGACACAGCTATTGACTTGGCACTTGTCTCCCAGTCTCAGTCCTTGATGTAAAATGGGCTGTTTTGAATGACCATGGGAGTGATCACTTGCCATGCTCAGTCCTGATCTCTAAAGCCCGGAAAGTTAAGGCTGGGGGAGCGCGCAAGACCCTTTAGGTATGAGTGGACTGATAAGCCTTTTTGGACGCCTCAGACAAACGGGCTTGCAACAGGAATGTTAAAACTCCTTTTTTGAGCCCCCCTGTGGGCGCCAGAAGTAGACCAGGCTTGGGAAAACAAGAGGCTGCAGTGAAGCAGCTAAGGAAAGTGTGACAGACACGCCGAAGCTCACGAGAGGAAGTGGACACCGCGGAAAATGTCAAGAAAGACAAGGTGGAGGTCTTCAAGCGCTGTGCTGCAGTGGCCAAAAATGCAAAATGGGAATGTTTCATGAAGGAGATTGCAGGTGATAAAACACTGCGACTGAAATAGCTATTACAGAAATATGTATTGTTTATATATTTGTTGCTGAAATACCAATACTGAAATTGTAACAAAGGTGACCGAGTACAAAGGGTGGACGTACCTAGATCAATATGCCCCCTACTCCTTAAGAATTAATTGTAGGGTCATAGATGGTAGTTTGTCTAGCAGCAGTTCTTGGCGATCGGACCCAGCCCCAGGCTGGTTTAGGGTGGTTAGCGTGGAGTTGACCAAAAAATAACGCCCCTGGGTTACAAACGATTCCAGCGGGGGGTTACCGCACCAGGTTGCGGTTGCTACGGAATAACAGAACCTGTGCTGACCAAAAAAAACGTGCGCCGGGGATTAACAAACAAAACTAGCGCCGGGGATTAACAATAAACGGCCCAAGCTTTTACTATGATCGAGCGTCAAGGTTTGTATCACACCCCGTTCTATTACTCTGGGTCGCAGGCGACTAAAATAAAAAAAACACCAAGAAATAAGCGCGCGCAGGTTAACCAGTTTCTTAAGTGGGTGGTTCCTCGTTTAGATACTGACGTGCACTACTTTATATCGCGATGGCAACAAACTATGGTTTTGCACTGAGACGGTCTCAGGCGAAGTGTTCGTGGCTGATGCGCGGGAAGACTACAAGCCAGAGAGACACCGTTGATATGTTCAATTACTGCTCACGGCATAAATACCGAATGACCGCTAAAGGAACGCAACCCTTCGCCCCATGTCACCAGTGCAGCGTGGATTGCCATGGGTATCGGCTGTGCAAGGGATGTGGTGGTAATGAAAGCGCATGCATTTTTATCGGATTAAAGTAAAAGCAAGAAAGGCATCTGCGCATGTACTCACTGAGCCCAAGCAGATTCGTTTTCCCATTTAGAGACTTTCGTGCGCTTATTATTATACCACACGATCGACTTAGATATTATTGATTTATTTGGTGGTTTCGGGATTTGAGGTTTGAAGATTGAACACAACTGTCGCGAAATTCTTGGAGTTGTCGATCGATGAAGGACTGTCGCGCCATTCGTCTACAGGGCGGCAGCCATCCTTTGAAGTTGAGACATACTGTCCTGGTGAACGTCGGTAAGATCTTTTGTTGTGGGGAAAAGATTCTCAAGATCACAGACCGGCAGGACTTGTTGGAGTGCCGGGAACAATTCCGCAGATGAAACGAGACAGCCGGCGAGTTGTTGACATCGAGTCGAAAAAGAAGAGAGAAAATAAACTTCTCGACACCTAGAGTCAAGTCAGATTTATGACTCATTCAGACACAGTACTTAAACAGTCTGGATAAACAACTTGTGCGGGAGTGACCAAATGTTGTGAGACTACAAGGACGTGTGTGATGTTATTGGTTTGATTAGGGAGAGAGACTACAGCGTTCTTTGTGATTACATCGGTGGACATCTATCCATTGTGTGATTTCCTAGTCTCGATTTCAACAGGAATAAATATATGGTATTTAATTAAATAGACCCAAATTAGGTGATTCTTAAGAATCGAGTGTAGTAATGTGCATTATGAGAACGTCTTATAGAGAAGCGTCGCAGCAGGTAGGCTATCGCGTTGCTAAATCTAGCTAGTGTGAGATATCAGTAATTCAGTGAGTTAAGAACAATGTAGTGGGATGATATTTTAGGGAGGGAGTCTCTGTGGCGAAGTGGTCAGCCGTTTGACTCGTGCTCCGAAGGTTGTGGGTTCGATTCCGGGCCGCGTCCTTCGGTTTATGAGTTAAATGTTTTGGAGACTCCTGTGGATCGTCGCTAAAAGCTACGGAGTTCGTGCTTTGTGCGACGCTTTCCGTGCTGCGGAATGAGACCGAGCCATATGGGATAAAACCCCGGTGCAATGAAGTCGACCCTGTCGACTTTTAAGCGACTTTTTAAGATATTTAGTGAGATGTAGGATGGTTGGGGATAAAGGAAATGTGAAATGGTAGGATCTTCCAGTAGGGTGTCTACTGGGTTTCTGCACTTTTCCTTTAGTCTTTCTTGTCTTACCATGACTCAGATCGATGTGATGAGCTCCTCTGCCTTATGACAGAGTTTATTTCTTGTTATATATCTGAGTGCGGTCGTTCGGCCTACACTCACCTAATAAAGGTTGGAATCGGGTTGCTCTCACCAGGTGTGTTCTCTCTTCAAACATGTTCCACTATGTTTTCCACAAAGCTAACAGACAAGTCATGGAAGAAGAGTATTGGCTCGATCATTGAAGGCATTTTTACTCAGCGGGCTTTGCACTGGGCCCATTAACCCAGAGGGTCTGCAAGAACCTGGCCTCTGCTGAGCGGGAACAGATGCTCATCTAAGATTGATTCCTCAGTGGTAGTTCTCATCATAGTAGCGTGAAGATACTTACAATACCCTCCAGTAACAGGAACAATAGTAGTTATATAGAGAACCTTGAAATTAACATTTGCTTTTTTTCCAAATGGGGAATTCTTGTGAGGACATTACCAATTAACATTGGGTTTTCCAATTGGTGAATTCCTATGAGAATTTAACTACTAACATTTAGTTTTCAAAGTGACAGTAAACATTAATTTTACTGTACAAGAGTTATCAGATCGCAGAGCTTTTAGTGGACATATTAGTTACACTGTGTGTGTCAGATTCATGGTCAGTATTGGACTATATCCACTATTTGGACCAGGCATCCGGACTATCCAAGAGCCAATTGGAGGAAGTCGACCACTTGGCCGGAGAGACGCATCATTTGGTGAGGTCTTCTGTTCTTGATCTATGGTGCTGTTGTGTGGCCGGTACTGTGATGAAGCAGACTTTGCTCCTGAGCTGTTCGGTCTGATTCTGCTTACACACTAGATTATACGACAGACATTCTACACATACACTTTGCACATACCTGACACTTTTCTTTATTAAATTAATTTGTCGTTTTGTTAGAGAGAGGTGTCAATTGAATGACTGCATCATCTTCCACCACGATAATCTGCATTGCTGACACAGCGACAGCTCCACACCCACAACACGTGATTCGTTGTTCTATATTATGTTTCAGGTGGACTCTTCATCTCTGATACTTTCACAAAGCTGTTATGAAGTCATGGAGACCGAACTGTGGCATCAGCGTCCACAGCCTTTATGTGACTGCCATATCCGCGGCCTTGGTCACAATTATAGCCGACCCACCCATTTTC
>JACEFZ010002247.1:0-18652 GCA_014155875.1 Cepaea nemoralis
CCCCCCCTTTGGCCCTTGTGCGGATTCCCCCCCCGACCACCCGGAAAATGGGCCCCGCCGGAGATATCACCGAAGATATTGCTCGTCTGTTGCGAGCAAATCTCCCATCCTTCCACTGTGCGGATCTCGCAACCAGCGAGAATGGGCTGTCGGAGATATTGCTCGTCTGTTGCGAGCAAATCTCTACTGCTTACTGAATAAGTAAACAAATATGTATTAGCTCCTAGAATTGCCACAGTTATCCAAGTAGGACCGTGTCATCTAAGGAACCTCTGTCATATATTGTACATATTCTGTGTTTCGGAGTAATGTGCTGTTAAATTTCCAGTGAGTTGATCGTTTGAATGGCTGTTTGTTTGTGTTATTTATAGTGATGTGTGCTGGTATTGCTTTGTGATCTGTGTACTGGAGAGTTTCTTGTAGATGTTTAGTGTTTATTAAGTGGTGTGTTGTGGGCACGCATATTCTATCTAACCTAGCTGATCTGTTATGTGCATGATTTCTGTGTTGTATCTTCACTATTGGGGTATTTGTGCCTGAATGCGTCTATTAGGTCGTGTGTGTCAATTATGTATTGCAGTGTATCGAATTAATTAATGTTGTCTCAGCCAGCTCTTCTTAACAGTGTTTTCACTTCTCCGCCTATTATGTCGGTAGAAGTTAAACAACAATTGAAGTCACCTCAGGCTGACAAGATCTGTAAGGCAAGGATGTCCACTACAACCACTTTTGAATATACTGACACTTGAGCCATTATTAGAAAAGATCAGACAAGATACCAGCATTAAAGGCACTTTCATACAGGGAATAGGAGAGCAGAAGGTCATTGCTTATACAGGCGATACTGCCTTCTTCCCTACAAGCAACACATCCATCAGGTACATATTGCACACCTTTTCCCACTTTGAAGGAGGCAGTGGAACCAACATTAATATACAGAAATCACAGATTATGGGCCTGGGAAAGTGGAAACAAAAGTCTGACCACACACACACACACGCGCGCGCGCACACACACACACACACACACACACACACACACACACACACACACAACGCACCTTGTAAATACACAGTTTTGTACGACATGAAAGTTTTAAAAAAATTTAAAAATAATATTCATAGGCCTCCTTCCTTCCTCATGCAAGGAATGCGTGTGTACATGCACCATGCCATAAATGTTATATTATGATATGTGTATATGATTTTATTTGTTCGCATATGTGTCACTAACAAACGACAACGACCTATGATATACACAAACAAAAGAAACCCATTATACCTTGTAAATACACACTGCTTTGTATGAAAGATCATTTTTGATAAAAATCACGGAAGTGAGTCCCCTACCCAGGTGGGGGGGGGGGGGGGGGGAATTTGAAGGGAATCCCAACCTTGGAGCAATGAAAAATAAAACCGAAAAAAAGATGGTGCTCACTGGTTGAGGCCTTCCATTGCACTTTGGTTGGGTTGACGCCTGTGATCACCCCAAATGTGGGTGTCTTGAGTGCGTAATGTTCTCGTAAGGGGGATTGCGTTCGCGCTTTCCCCTCAAAAATAAATTGAGATTTCTGTTCAGATTTTCAGAACATTTATTACTTCTATATATGTTTAGGTTTAGCCAAATGTGTGTTCCATAATGTCGCACTAGGAATAATCGTATTTATTCTGCTATTGACAAATACGCTTAGGCAGTCTTGGAAAACTCTAACCTGCACAATTCGCAACGACTGCACTAGCCATGCGGCCTTAATTCCACAGGCTCAAGTCCCCCTGTCCTACCCCGCAAGGTACTATAGGCAGTAAATGACAGTCTTGGGACAACGGATACTCACGCAAAACTCAGGTCCTGTATGACATCACACTGATGTTGGACAACAGGATGCCTTCATCCGACATACAGGACTTCGCGTTGGAGCTCAAGCCAACGAACACAAGCAAGCAAGCAAGCAAGCTCACACCGTCGCGTCTATGGCCGGGTCTATGTTTTTGTCTCGATTATGATAAGCCCTCCTGGCATATATATCTTCGCTTCCACATCCTCTTTCCCCGTCTAGTTTCCTAGTTGACACTAAGTTATCAAGCTTATTTCTTATCGTATCATGATTTTTAAAGAAATCTGGACTGTTTGCGTTTAATTTTTCTATTCAGTTTACGTTTTTTCCCCCATTCATTTCTTGAAGGAACTTTTTCATTTGTTTCTCTGTCCATCCGTGGCATTCTTTGCATTTCCCCCAGAAATCTCATTTCTCCTGCCATTAGATGTTTCCTAGCTTGTGTGCGCTTAGGCTGTGGAAATGTAAACAATACAGAATAACACGAAGTAGTGCAGTTTTACAGAACACAACGACGAAAAAGAACGGGCGTTTCGACGATTAGCCTTCATCAGCCCAATTCGACCAGGGAGGCCAAGTCCATTGTAAAATTACGCCCCGCTGCAGATTCGTACTCATGACCACCGAGCCGACAGGTTGATTGATTGAACTTTATTTTCAAAGGGTCACAAATTGGGCACGCAGGCCCGTCCTATTTACGGCCCTTCCAATCACTCATCTTTCGTTCATCAATAGTGCATGATATATTCACATAGGTAAAAACATTGTCAAATGAATGCTGTAAACATAAACTATGCATATTATCATGTTATGAGACACATCCTCCACCCACACACATATCCCCCACCCACCAACACACACCCACCACCCACACACATCCCTCACTCACCCACACACACATACCAGACACACATACAATCCCCCATCCACACACACATCCCTACCCATCTCCTAACCCACACACACTTACCAACCCACACCCCCAACCACACATCTCCATCCACACACACACATCGCCCACCAACGCACACATCCCGCACCCACCAACACACACATCCCTCACCAAAATACCCATCCCACTCATACACACACACCCTCACCCACACACACATCTGCCCATCCACACACACATCCCCCACCCACACACACATCTCCCCACCCACCCATACATTCCCCATCCACATCTCCCACCTACACACACCCTACCACCCACACATACATCCCCCAACCACACACACATCCCCACCCCCACACACATATCCCTCACCCACCCACATATCCCCAACCCACCCACACACCTCACCCACCTCACCCACACATACATGTTCCCACCCACCTCCCCCCATCCACATCCACATTCACACCCCACACCCATCCCCAACTCACACACACTCACCAACCCACACATCCCCCAACCACACATCCCCATGTCAGAGTGTTGAGAGTGTGGATAGAGGACATAGAGAGGACAAGGGACAGAATAGAGGTAGAATGAAGGAGATAACGACATACAGGACATAGATAAGGACATCTACAGGATAGCCGATAGGGCAGAGACAGGACATAAGTCAGGACACAGAATGGTCATAAGACAGGACATCTACAGGACAGTAGATAAAGTAGAGACAGGACTTAAGTGGGGACACAGACGTGTCATAGACAGGACACCGGTAGAACCAGACCGGGTGATAGAAGGGGACGCCAGGTCACGGGACACTGCCCTGAACAGACTAGACGTCAGTACACTGAATAACCTATCCTAGCACGGACGGACTGCAGTGCTTCTCTAAGCCTACCTACTTCAAGTGTATTACCAGTGGTTGGATCTTATACAGCCCCAATAACTCAAACACTGGGCGAGTAGATCCTTAAATATGTTGTATAACAACCTCACTGACTATTTCATAGGGTACAGTATGAGTTAAACGTCGTACGTGTAGACCGACGCACTCCACATACCTCAGGAGGTATATCACAGGCACATTTCCTCTCTCTCTCTCTCTCTCTCTCTCTCGCTCTCTCTATCCCTTTCTCTCTCTCTCTCTCTCTTCTTACATATACCTTGCACATGCCCACATACACTAACATTTTGTCTGTGGAGGTGTGCCTATGCATGTAAGCGCGTTCACGCATATCAGTCCACCCAGACTTTAAGACTCGCCCCTATAATAACAAAATGGGGTTTGGTTAGTACCACCCTCATTCTAGTGCATCCACTGGGGATGCTCAGATGCTTTTACCAGACCAGTCAACGTCCTCCTACCCCGCCCCCTTCCTTCTATGTGCTCACTGAACCGTAACACCCAGCACCGGGTATCAGGAAACATCGGAGATTTTCTCAGTCACTTATAATCCGAAAGGTGAGGTGAGTATTGTCCTGTTATTTTCCCGAGAGGAAGTTGGAATTAACAAGCACATCTTCAAACTTAGTATCTGTTGGGATTATTGACTGACTTTGGTCTACACTCCTCCCTTCTGTCTTCCTTTCCATATATCTATTTCTTTCACTCTCTCTGTTATTCCCTCAACACATACTCCGACAACAGTTCTTTTCAACGATAAACAAAAGATTTATTAATAAAAACTATGTCTGGTGTATATATGGATTTTGTAAGCGTAGTTGATAGTGTATTCTATTGTTGGTGCTAGAAAGAACTCTGAATGTCTATCAGCGGTGTTGCTTCTCGCCCATTCATTCTTCAAGATCACAGGACAGCACATCAAACAGGACAGAGCTCACCCTGGATGATCCGTATGCTTGAATCTGATGGTAAATCCGTTATTGAATGAAACAAAACTGTTCACCACTGATTCACTGTACCGTAATAAAAGTCCCGTAAGTTTATGACTGCGCCCGAATCTGTTTCATGACGGTAAATATCCAACATCGAAAAAACACCACATCGTCACAGTTCTTCCTATTGTCTTTTATTACTAGCAATGTTTTTACTTGTCTCTTCTTTCTTCCCTATGCATACAAGACGTATGTAGTTGTAAGTATCCCTGCTTGCCACAGGTTAACATCTTTTCCTTTTAAGTGTTTTAGTGGTATATTTGTTTGAGCATACAGTGTTCTGTATTTGACTTTACTTTATCCCTTCTTCATCTTAAAACATGTCTATGTTCTGTTTGGTTCTAAGTAAGTACTTTCTTTGTTCAAGTGTAGTACTCTTCATCTCTTCTCTGATTTCACTAGGAGATTGGAACCTGTGGAGAAGTATAACAGATCCAGTGATAAGCGTCCGCCCCTTACTACTACCTATGCAAGTGTCCTTCTCCAGCCATAATGACAAGGCTTCCGAAGTAAACACCCGCATAAGACATATGAATTCACCAAAGTCTAAACTATCCACTAATATAAAGCAATGGTAAATGCTATTCACACACATCTATATTCCTATGCTAAAACTATACTCTAATATATTAATACCTTATAATTATCTTTGTCTGAATTGGGGGTACTAATGCACAATAGATACACAAACGTTCTTCCGAACGCCGCACCACCCTTTTCATACTCCCTTGGAAATCAAGAATCACACTAACTTCCACAAAGAAGTTGCCACTCTTTATATGTCATGTTTGCCGCATAGTCCTTGACCTTGCTTGACACCTCAAGTCAATACTTCATTATCCCCGTTAGTGGAAAATTACTGATCTGAAACTATTCCGTTATTTTATAAACCCTCATTGTTTTGTTCCTTCCCTCTGAGTCATATATAGACCGCAATATGCTGTGGAAATTTTCCTCAATAACCCATCTCTCCCCCTCCTTCTCAGCCCCAACTCTCTCTCCACACACACCTGACACGATCTGGGTTTTTCAATCCTGTCTAATAGTGCTGTCTGCCTTTGTCGCAAACCTATTTGTCCACGCGAAGGTTACCTGTGCTGTCGGTGGGCACTTCCGTGTCTTGACCTATAAACACATGCGCCTGGTCACTCAACCCGACATTTCGTGATGTTTTTAACCCGTGAATTAACCTCGTCATCCTACACTCTCATTGACATGTGCCGCTGTAATTTCTACGTTAACACTTCAACCCGTTAACATTAGGGGTCATTGACTCCGGTCACACCGTTGTTGGTTATCCTTACTGTTTTGTTTGTTAACCCTTCTCCTACCTGGTTAGTCGGTGTATAAAGTCGTCTATCTGGGAATCATTAACTCTCAGTATTCCACGACATAGGCCCCCTCTTAAGAGATTAGACCGCGTCGAATCTTTCTCACTGTAGGTTTGATTCCCATGATCCACAACCCTAGTCTTCTTCCTCCGGAGCTGGATGTCTGGATAAGAAATCTGCTCCTACATTCTCCTTACCAAGGATATATTCCACTGTGAAGTCCAGTTGCAGCAACAACGTCCATCACATCCACCGTGCGTTGAGCTTCTGCGAAGTAGCTATGACCATCACGTGTTGATGATATGATTGGATCCTCACATGGCTCACCTCATTATCCAGTAGGCGCTCTAATTGACACCCTACTATACTACTCACGACTGAAACTAGTGTTGGCTCCTCGCTCCTGTACGTCCGGTCGACCTACTTTCGACTTGCGTCAGCGACGGCTCACAATACAGACGGATTGTCCCATCCTGATTGTAACACTGCTTCCATGTCCTCTTGGTTTCCCCCGGCTTTGCCTCTGGGGATGTTCCACCTCGTCCTCGATGGACCGAGTCGTCTTTCCCAAATCTCCTGGACTTTTGCTTCCAGGACCATCTTGGTCGATATTGTATCTGGTCAGCCAATCTTCGGTTGGAGTCCTGGGTAATTCTCGCTTTTCCCGACGTTACCCACCCCTTCTGAACTTGGTTACCGGTGAAACTTTCACTCTTGTCCTTTCCCCGACTTGTGATTTCCCTCCTCCTGTCGTTGGGTAAATCTGACCTATCCCGTACTGTCCCATAGGCCCTCCTATGTTGTACTGGCGATCTCTGGTCTTCGTCTGGACTGGTAACCTTTGTCCCAATGGCTGCCATCACCATAAAGTGCGAAGCTTTGCTCCCGGATCTCTCCTCATATTTCCTAATGAGATGTCTAGGGAGATTTTTCTTCTCTTCCCCGATCCGTATTTTGTAGATGTTCTTGGACACCACCTTTTCCACAGGATAAGGTCCTTTCCATCCTACTTGGAGTATATTGGTCTCTGCTGGACTCCACACTTCCACTTTGTCTTCCACTTTAAAAGCTAGTTTCCTCTTAATTCGCTTGTTGGGTGGTGCTTTCTGGCACTCCGAACAAGACTTCAACCACCGGCGTACATCTCCGGTAATTCCTGGCCAGCAATAATGGCCGGAAATTTGCTGCAAGGTCTCTCTGACAACCATATGTCGATTCTCGCCTATGATGTGTCCACTCTGAAGAATGTGAGGACGGTGGGTCTCTGGAACCACCCACTGCTCGTGCAGGTTATCTCCCCTCCCAGCTCTCCGATAGAGTAGTTGATTCTTCAGAAAGTACTGTCCCCGTTCTGGTGGCTCAGCACTTCTTTGCAGCTTCCTGTAGCAAGGACGCAACGTAGTATCCTTCCTCTGGGCAGTATGCAATTCTCCTATCCCTGAGTTGTCGCATAGTGTCTCTGCCTCTTTTTCCTTCCCTTGAGATCCACTGACTACTGTTCCCTTGTAGGCTGGCTGTTTGGGCATCCCCAAAAAGACATATTTCGTGCCAATGATCATGGGAAATAAGGAGTCAGCTAATACAGCAGCTGGAATAATGCCCGTGACGTACCTGGATTTAATCTCCACCTTGGCGATTGGCAGCGTCATGGTAACAGCACTCCTCATTGCCGGCTGTATCTCTATGGTCTCCCCTGTAAGTTGGTCTGGGCTTACCAAGCTGGCGTCCACCATCGCTTCCCCATCCAAACCGGTATCGTAGAGACAAGCAACCTGTTGGCCATTTACTTCAATCAGTTCAACCACAGGTGGTCTCTCTTGGTCCTGAGTGTCTTTCATCTCCTTGACCGTTTCCTTGCCTTCCACTTTTGATTCCTCGAGGTTGGTTATGCAATTGGCGTCTTTTGCCTTGCATCTGCAGTCCACAGTATTATGTGTTGTCGACTGGCAGTGTGTGCGCCATGTTCCCTTCCTAGGTTTCCGTGTGTCCTTTTTGTTCCTTTCTCCTTCGCCGACCTCAGCCTTGTCTGTGATCACCGATGTAGGAATCACTTTGCATGCTGCGAAGTAAGAACTTTTAGGTTTCGATCTGCAGTCCTTCGTGTTATGAGATGGTATCTTGCAGAATGAACACCACCTCTCAGACCACTGTCGTTTCGCTGGAGAATTCGAGGTGCTCTGGTTTCCTACCTTCACCTTCTCTGAACTCTCCTCTGTGTGCTTTATATAAGGTTCCACTTTTCCTCCTTCCCAGTTTTTAGGTTTCTTTTTCTCTTGTTTCTCCTGACCTTTTGTGGGCGTACTTAGTTCCGCAGCTTCACCATGTACTTCCACGAACCTTTCCGCCAGCTTAGTCACAACATCAATCCGTTCCGCCCCTTGTTCTCCCAAGAAGGTTCTGAGAGGTTTCGACATTTGCTTTCGCATCTGGTCGACCACCATCATCTCTTCGAGACTCTCATAATCCCTCTTGAATTCTGCCAAGTCCATCCATTTCTGGAGATAGGATTTCAGCCTTAGACTGTAGGCGGCGAATAGCTCTCCCGGCTCTCGTCTAGACGATCTAAACTTCTTCCTATACGTTTGTGCTGTGATGTCAAAATGCTTCATCAAAGCGGCTTTTAATTCCTCGTAATTATTTTCCTGTCCTGGTGGTAAGCGTGTGTACACCTCAAATCCCGAACCTATTAATCCCTGGGATAATTTAAGAGCCCATCTGCTCCTATCCAGCCCCATAGCGACTGACATTGCTTCAAAGCGAGATGCGTACTGGTCAAAGCGTTCCTTAGACTGATCGTAGACAGCTAAGGGAAACTTCATGGCATGGTAACCATGTCCACTCATGTGGGTTGCACCAGGTGACGAAGAACTTCCTTCCACTCCATCTATTTCTCCCTTAGTTTGTGTCTTGAGTTCTAGCTCTTTCATGTGGTATTCATGTTCTCTGATCTTTGTGGCTTCTTCTGCATCCAACTGGGCCTTACGATCTTCCCTTTCTGCTTCCAACTGGGCCTTACGATCTTCCCTTTCTGCTTGACGAAATTCTCGCTCTCTTTCCTGTATGTAATCAGTTAAGTCTGATCCAGCCAACCCAATTTCCTCTCCGTTTGCCCTCAGTTCGGCGGTAGTTATTTTGGGAGTGGCCATAGTTAAAGCAGGTAAGTCCGCACGTTGAGTAAAGACACCTCAAGGCAGTAAAGAAGTACTCACTATAAAATTATATTCTACCTAGAACCTATATCATTTATCTATGTCTATTAAATATTATTAATCTACAACCCCACACAGTACATCACAACCACTCTCTCATCCACAAGAGGAGATATAGGATAAAGACTTATGTAGACGTGTGACCGTGTGACTAGGTATGTAATGTGTCTTACCACCTACCCACATTCACTCTGTCTGGAACTTTCTCACTGTAAAGTCACCAGCATTAATGAAATGTTTCTACCATAACTGTAATGGCACCATATATCCAATGGACGTCCTTCCATTAAAAGTCATCAATATATACTTATATTTATTCCAATCAGTATGTCCCCACATGCAGGTACTCCGCTATGCCTGTGCCAATATGCAGGTACCCCTCTATGCATATGCCCTGTTATGCCTTCAGGTCATATGGGTATTATGTATGTACCCCGCTGCTCCACCAATTATGTCCTGTTATTTTCCCGAGAGGAAGTTGGAATTAACAAGCACATCTTCAAACTTAGTATCTGTTGGGATTATTGACTGACTTTGGTCTACACTCCTCCCTTCTGTCTTCCTTTCCATATATCTATTTCTTTCACTCTCTCTGTTATTCCCTCAACACATACTCCGACAACAGTTCCTTTCAACGATAAACAAAAGATTTATTAATAAAAACTATGTCTGGTGTATATATGGATTTTGTAAGCGTAGTTGATAGTGTATTCTATTGTTGGTGCTAGAAAGAACTCTGAATGTCTATCAGCGGTGTTGCTTCTCGCCCATTCATTCTTCAAGATCACAGGACAGCACATCAAACAGGACAGAGCTCACCCTGGATGATCCGTATGCTTGAATCTGATGGTAAATCCGTTATTGAATGAAACAAAACTGTTCACCACTGATTCACTGTACCGTAATAAAAGTCCCGTAAGTTTATGACTGCGCCCGAATCTGTTTCATGACGGTAAATATCCAACATCGAAAAAACACCACATCGTCACAGTTCTTCCTATTGTCTTTTATTACTAGCAATGTTTTTACTTGTCTCTTCTTTCTTCCCTATGCATACAAGACGTATGTAGTTGTAAGTATCCCTGCTTGCCACAGGTTAACATCTTTTCCTTTTAAGTGTTTTAGTGGTATATTTGTTTGAGCATACAGTGTTCTGTATTTGACTTTACTTTATCCCTTCTTCATCTTAAAACATGTCTATGTTCTGTTTGGTTCTAAGTAAGTACTTTCTTTGTTCAAGTGTAGTACTCTTCATCTCTTCTCTGATTTCACTAGGAGATTGGAACCTGTGGAGAAGTATAACAGATCCAGTGATAAGCGTCCGCCCCTTACTACTACCTATGCAAGTGTCCTTCTCCAGCCATAATGACAAGGCTTCCGAAGTAAACACCTGCATAAGACATATGAATTCACCAAAGTCTAAACTATCCACTAATATAAAGCAATGGTAAATGCTATTCACACACATCTATATTCCTATGCTAAAACTATACTCTAATATATTAATACCTTATAATTATCTTTGTCTGAATTGGGGGTACTAATGCACAATAGATACACAAACGTTCTTCCGAACGCCGCACCACCCTTTTCATACTCCCTTGGAAATCAAGAATCACACTAACTTCCACAAAGAAGTTGCCACTCTTTATATGTCATGTTTGCCGCATAGTCCTTGACCTTGCTTGACACCTCAAGTCAATACTTCATTATCCCCGTTAGTGGAAAATTACTGATCTGAAACTATTCCGTTATTTTATAAACCCTCATTGTTTTGTTCCTTCCCTCTGAGTCATATATAGACCGCAATATGCTGTGGAAATTTTCCTCAATAACCCATCTCTCCCCCTCCTTCTCAGCCCCAACTCTCTCTCCACACACACCTGACACGATCTGGGTTTTTCAATCCTGTCTAATAGTGCTGTCTGCCTTTGTCGCAAACCTATTTGTCCACGCGAAGGTTACCTGTGCTGTCGGTGGGCACTTCCGTGTCTTGACCTATAAACACATGCGCCTGGTCACTCAACCCGACATTTCGTGATGTTTTTAACCCGTGAATTAACCTCGTCATCCTACACTCTCATTGACCTGTGCCGCTGTAATTTCTACGTTAACACTTCAACCCGTTAACATTAGGGGTCATTGACTCCTGTCACACCGTTGTTGGTTATCCTTACTGTTTTGTTTGTTAACCCTTCTCCTACCTGGTTAGTCGGTGTATAAAGTCGTCTATCTGGGAATCATTAACTCTCAGTATTCCACGACAAGTATGAACTTTATCTCTATTAACATTTTTTTCAATTTTTTTTTCAATTAAACATTTTCTTCAACTAACATTCTTTTCAACTAACATTCTTTTCAATTCTCATTTTCTCTTCATTACTTCCATTTTCCCATGCTTTTGTTCTTCTCGTCCTGTCGTCACCTTCTGATGTAGTCACAGGAGATCTCCTTGACTGTATGTTGTGTTTGTAAATGTGTTTGTTTGCTGATGAAGGCTAATCGCCGCAACGTTCTGTATGTGTCTTAACTCTGTTATGTAAAGCTGCATTACTTTGTGTTATTTTATATTGTTTACACTTTCACAACTTTACCACAGTTCCACCAAATTTCATGCAGTACAACGAGACTGTTAGGACAGCACGGGGTTCACGGACGGCACGGGGTCCAGTACGGCAAGCTCAGCCGACCATCTTGAAAACGCCAGACGAGACTCAGGACAGTTTCATAGGAGGACGCTCGTGTTTTTCGAGAGCAAATGCTTAGTTTTGCGAGAGTGCTAGTTTGAGGATAGCGAGTGTAGGATTGTGTAATTGATTGTGTGCAGAGTATGAAAGGCGGCAATTGTATATTTATGTGATGAAGTCACCGCCTGTGTATACCTTGTAATTATATCAGGTTCGTCTGAAATAAATGATAGAAGTACCATATGCACGACTGATGTTTCTTTGAGTGCGTATGAAGGAGCGAGAGTGCCTGTGTGAGAAGCAAGACGCTGACACCCCACCCACACACATATTCTCCCCCCCCCCCCCTGTGGCGAGCATCTATCCACCAAGCCAGCTCAGCATCTGTGTTGAAAGCATACTTACAATTGAAAAAAGATCAGCTTTCTTGAGTATAGTGGAACATTTTAACGCAATATTTGTGTCCATGGATTTGAGCGGGGGAAAATGTCGCTTAAAACAAAAAGTCGCTTAAAAGTCGACAGGGTCAACTTCATTGCACCGGGGTTTATCCCATATGGATCGCTCTCTTTCTGCAGCGCGGAAAGCATCACATGAAGCACTAACTCCGTAGCTACAGCGACGACCCACAGGAGTCTCCAAAAAATTTCACTCGTGAACCGAAGGACACGGCCCGGAATCGAACCCACAACCTTCGGAGTCCGAATCAAATGGCTTGACTACGTCGCCACGGAGACTCCCATTTTATAAAATACAGGGGGACAATCTAATACAGATGAATGGTCTTATTGTTCCAAGAGAAATAACTCACACAATATAACTATAGGTTCTGACAATAAACACTTAATGTTTGAAAATAATACATACAATTTATATTTATATGCAACTTTTGAATGCAAACCGCATTTAATGTCGGCAAAGAATTAAAGTTAGTTAGTTAGTCGAGGTTCTAACTTCACGGCAACGGGTTGTCCCCAGTATACTTCGTTCCTGTGCCAGTGACTATCACACAAAATGCTCCCCACTGTCCAATGTGAAAAGTGGAACAGACAGGAGTCTCGGCGAACCAACAGCCCGCATAGGTACACTGTGCACAATGCCGCCGCCAGATTGCCAACACAAAAGTGAAAGTCATTGAAAGCCGCAGTCCATCGTCGATGGAATTGGCAGTCACCAGAAAGACCTCAATGACCCGGGTTTTCTCACATTGCTCTGTCTTTATCTGCAGGGTGACCCGCCGAAAGCGTCGCATAAAGCACGAACTCCGTAGCTCCAGCGCCGACTCCCAGGAGTCACCTGAAAAATGCACACGTGAACCGAAAAGGCAAATCAGTCAATTAAGCAACAGCCGGTAGCCATTGTTCCAAACATGCAGCTCACGGTACAAACAAAATCGGGCATGTAAAAGTAAAAGCATTCCACGTGAATATCGCAGCTCACAGAGTCGCGCCACGCACTCACCAAGTAGCAGGGCGATGGAACCATATACTACCAGTCCAACATGAGGACAATGCGAAATGCAAACCGCAGCCACAGATTTAAATACTCAAGAGGCGGTAGCGGTTCAATGCCTAACCGCCATGCTGGGGACCGGAAGTCCAGAATTAAAGTATGTAATGTAATCAATAGTGTGAACTCATTACACAAACAATTTAGAGAATCTTGCTGCATTTGACGTCTAGGGGTCTTGTTGTAGTTTGTACATGTAAAAGAAAACACGCTACGCACTTTGTAAAACCACAGTTATGTAAGAAATAAAATACATTAAATAGAAACACATGTAATTACAATATTGCAAAGGGAAATATTTACATAAGTTTGTTTCAAGGGACATTACTAACAGTAGCATGACTGTGTTATGTAATTTAAATAATTGGGTATTTTTATTAATCTTGTATAACATCTTTAAAGAAATTAGCTACAGTTATACGCCATATAAATAAAGGGGTAATAATTTTAAGGCATCTTCAAAGTTTGTGTAAAAATCATGGCTTTATTTTAGATACGTGAGAATTTTCTAACCCAATTTTCTATTTCTCTTCGATATAATATTCAATGTTTTATTCTTTTTCAATGGTGAAGATGGTGAATTTGGTTATAAATAAATTTTTGTCAGACCTGTTTTACAGGCCGAATAAAAAAAATGTTGCTAGCATATCTTTTGCAGGACGCCGCAGTCACCTCCAGGATGGTTTTTTTTCTGTTTCTGTTATTTTGGCAAGTTTACGTTGAGTAGTTTGCCATTGTTTTCTGAACGACCAACATCCATACCAATTCGTAAAAAACCAACGTAAAGCGGTCTGCTGCCAAAGCGCCCGCAGGGGTTTTTCGAACGCAGGTATACGGGATTGCTTGTTTGTTTTGCGCACGCTCGCTTTGACCTTAAGCGTAGTCCACACACACTGTTTATAGTTTATAGTAATGATGGACTGAATTTTGTATGTGGATTAGTTTTCACTATTAACAGTGTCCCTCGCCATCAGGCGAACCCACTCCGACTTCAGAGGTACTTGTAATTTACGTCCCCAAGTCAAGGACGACAGGCCAACATTTTAGTCCAGCTGTCCGGTGTAGGGGTTGAACCCATAACCTAGGCATCAGCACACCAAATGTGAACACGCTTTCTTACACATTCGACCATGTTGACCTGCACATATAGGATTACGAACTGCGTCCGCAACACCTTCGCCACGGAACAAGCACAGGCCAAATACTTGTTACAAAAAAAAAATAATCCCAATACACACACACACACACACACACACACACACACACACACACACACACACACACACCTGTAGATCCTGTAGTTATATATTGTTAATACCCGTAGTGGGGGAGAATAAAGTCAGGTCTTAGTCAGATATGACTGAGCTACCGTATGACAGTAGACGGTACTATAGTGTGTTTACTTTTGTCTGCCCCAATATAAAATTCCATATCTCAGTAACCAACTGAAGGAAAATGATGAGATTTAGCATATAACCTTATCATTATGTCCACCCAACCAAAAAAAAAAAAAAATTGTGTTCTGGAGATTTTACAGCAGATTTCAAAGTTTGTTTATATGCGGTATACAATTTACGGATCAGAGATGAAGTTCATAATTTTAAATGTATTACACCGTAGCCAGGCAATCAGCGTTCAATGTTGAATATTCTACGTGTTTCACAGGATTGTCCTTATGCCAAGAACCCCGCGTTGTTTAAACTGGGACTGTTCAGAGGTGTCTCAAAATGTGGGTTATTTCATGAAACCTGATTAATATGTTGTTTTTTTTTTTTAAAATCTTACCACTTATTGCTAACATTGAAATGTGTGAATATTTTTCAATGGGATTGAATGCGAAATTGTGTATACACTTCAAAGCATCGCTATGAAGTTATACACATATTTTTGTATAGAAGCTGATCGCAGGAAACTGTTTTATACTATTACAAATTCCGAAAAAAGAACAGTGCATGCAATGGGTTTGAGTAGGCGGTCATTTCGTTGATGGGAGCAAGAATCTGGAATTAAACCACCACGCAATAACCAAACAGTAAGTAGAAAGGTTGTTGTAGACAGCTTTGACAAAGATGTCATAAGGCGAGCTATTATAAACATGCTTTAAAAAGTCGCTTAAAAGTCGACAGGATCGACTTCATTGCACCGGGTTCTATCCCATATGGCTCAGTCTCTTTCCGCAGCGCGGAAAGCATCGCACAAAGCACGAACTCTGCAGCTCTAGCGACGACCCACAGAAGTCTCCGAAAAATTTAACTTGTGAACCGAATGATGCGGCCCGGAATCTAACCCACAACCTTTGGAGCCCGAGTCAAAAGGCTTGACCACTTCGCCATGGAGACTTCTAATATTATAAAAATTTTGGATTTTATATCCAGGATTATCCAGCATTATAAAAATGCTGGATGCCAAAGAAACAGTGACTGTAAGAAAACTTAGGGTTTAGTTGAGAAAGAACAATAACATAGAGCTATCCAAAACAACTTTGTGGAAAATTATAAGGACATTAGGCTTCACTTTTAGAAAGTACAAGAGAGATAGAAATATTCTTTGCGAGCAACCGCATTTAGGAGCCATGGGAAGCAGATACCTACGTGAAATAAGGGAAATGTGCAAAGAAAATTATGGCATAGTGTGTTTGGATGAAATATGGATCAATGCGCACCACACAAGTGGTAAGGAATGGCTATCAGTGGATGGAAAGATAAAGCGATATGTGCCCAGTAGTATAGGACAGCATTTGGTCATGGCCCATGCTGGTAATACGCATAATGGCTTACAACAGAATGCTGGGCTCGTGTTCGTATCAAAGCATACAGACAATAGGGATTATCATAATAAGATGAATGGTAATGTATTTAGAGATTGGCTTGAGAATACTGTGCTTCCATCCCTAGATAGACCGTCGTGTCCAATTATGGACAATGCATGATATCAATGTTGTTGCCCAAGAAGACAAAATATCTACAGCATCGAGCACAAAGGGAGCAATAAAGATATGGCTCCGAATGGAAAACATACCATTTCCAGAAACGTATTTCTAGCTAGAATTGTTGTCCTTTGTAAAACAGACGCAAAAAGTAAGAAATATCAAATCGACAAGTTGATAGAAGAGCATCGTCATGGGTGCTTGAGACTTCCGCCGTACCATTCTCATTTTAACCCTACAGAACTTGTGTGGGCTAAAATTAAAGGACAGGTGGCAGCTGACAATACTATATTCAAATTGTCTGACGTCAAGATACTAATCCAGTCCGCGCTATTAAATATTGATAAAAGTTACTGGAAAAATGTGAGGACCATATGTTGAAAGGGGAAGAGAACTATTGGAGAAAGGATGGATTGAATTTTATGCAACCGAGAGCAGTCATCAACCTACTGGAATCGTCCGATACAGATTAAGGTCTGAGCAGATCGCAACTGGGATATTTTGCTACAAATATTCAGAAGAATTGCAGGCCCTAAACATTACAGCATCGACATAAACAATACAACTTGTTAATGGCAACAGTTTGTATTCCACAGTGATGAATTTTCAATTCCGTGAGCCCTCAACGGTGACAAACAACTGACATTGAAAAAACAAAAAGCTCTAGACGCATCGAATACCAACGGAAGAGTAATATTGCGGTGGGTAACTGACATATTGTGGCATAACAAGAAACGTGAGAAGAAACACGTTGTCAAATGAGGGGACAACACACGAACATACGAATCATTCTATAAACTTCAATGAAAAGAGGACCAACATCTTGACCGTTAAGAAGGAAGCCCACTACAGAGACATTCACAGCTATATTCGTCGTGCAAAACATGTAATCATGTTCCGTCTCAGCAGAGCAGACAATGCACCCACTCCCATACGAATCTGGATACGCCTTGTGTTTGTCATCCGAACTGGCGGGGGCATTGGCATTACTGTAAAACAAGTTTGTTAGCGAGAAATCACTAGTTTTTCATCAAAACATCAAAGAAATGTCGCCGCTTTTCATGATTTAAGTTGCTTTTTGACCTATCAACGACATATTCCTTGGGTGGCGGTAAATATAAGACGGCAGGAAAAATTTCATAACGATGCAACAGACAGTTTTCAAAATAATTGATCGTGAATGACGGCATTCATTTATGGACATAATATACCTGCTTTCAGTTAGCGCCAAATGTTGGGCGGCGCTTACCACACCTGACACCCCACACTGTGCCAACGGCTTCGGGCGGAAGAGCGCAATTGGGAGGGTACAAGCCTTATCCTTGTGCGAGGAAATGCAACCTAAAGACTAAATGTCATAGCAGGCCAGACCAGCCCCTAAGCCCTGGTTGGCAACTAGTCTAGGATCGAAGACTCCAAAAGGCGGACAGTTAGAGCATTGCTTTGCTGATCCGGCATCTTCTGCATCTTGTCTTGTTCCAGATGTATTGGTGTTACCTTTCCTCTGGAGTGAACTAGGCAGGCCGGGAGAGGGATCATGCTGCATGGGCAACACATGGTCTCTACAATTCAGCCCAGGATTTGTGTTATGGAGAGGTATAACTCCGTCTCTGGTCTTGATACGTCAGAAAATTGTACAGCAAGTGAAACACGGGGTATACTTAAGGAAACTCTTTATAAAACTGCGGCAGGGGTTTATGGCACTATGGATCATAACAGACAGGACTGGTCTGCAGACACTGCAGCCTTTGATTGATAAAAAGAAGATAGTTCTCTAACGAAATAAGGACAGAACAACGCGTAACACTCTCAGTGAGCTGAAGCAAGCTAGGAAGGATGTGCAAAAGGCTACCAGGGAGTGTGCAAATGGCTATTGGATCAAGTTATGTGAGTGCATTCACAATGCAAGTGATAAGGGATACATTAGAAGCATGTATGAAGGGATAAAGAAGGTATATTGTCCAATAATCACAAGAAGTACATCACTGAAAACCTTGACTGGAGAAATCATCACTGATAAGAAACAGCAGATGGATAGATGGGTACAGCACTATATGGAGCTTTACTCAAGTGAGACCAAACTAACGGATGATGCCCTCAACGCCATAGAGACCCTGCCAACTCTTTACCACCTCGACACACATCCCACCATAACAGAAGTTAAGTGTGTTATTAATGAACTTTCATCTGGCAAGGCTCCAGGTAAGGATGGGATTCCAATAGAGGCTATCAGGAGTGGGCAAGACACACCCATTCTACAGATCCACTAGCTAATAGAGCTATGCTGGCTAGAAGAACAAGTCCCACAGGATTTCAAAGATTCAAGCATCATAACACTGCACAAGAACAAGGGCGATCGGAG